>JAPYYR010001331.1:0-31032 GCA_030523065.1 Aphidius colemani
AGTTGAAATAATTTTTTAAAAATACAAGAAAAATTGTAGATTTTATTGGCTTTTTTTTTGTTATAAGATTTACAAATTAATGATAATTCAATATATGTTTTATAGATTGTTTAATTTTAATTAGCAGAAAAAAAAGTTTTATATTTATCGCAGAAATTAAAGTATAATATTGATTTTAATGATAAACAATGTAATTTTTTTTATGTAGGGTAAGTATTATTTTGGATGAAAAAAAAAAAGAGCATAAAAATTAAATTAAATGAAAAAATAATAAAATGAACATTGAGTGAGAATAAAAAAAAACACGTACAAGTACAAATAAAAGAGTGTAAATAATTCTGAGGCTTGATTGTAGGCGGGGCTGACAGAACTCTAAAAATCTTAGACACTATATATATATCAAATGGTTTATGGCCCTTGGATGATGTTTTACATAGCAGAACGAAAGCAAAGAACAAATATAAGACATATATTAAAAAAAAGAATGAAAATAGTGGCGCTTGGTGAATAGAATTTGAAAAATGCTCTGGAAAACAACAAGAAAATTTGATAAATAATAATAAATGATTTGAAAAAATATTAGATGAAAAGTTTAATAGGAAAAATGATAGTATAAACACTCAGAATGATTTTCAATTTGAAATTGGCTTTGAAATTTTTACAATATTATGCTTCTTCTTCTCGAGACAAGACGATTTTTTCTATTTGGTTTTATTTTTTCTGTCTTGATCTCACCAGTCGACCACTTTGCGATTACTTGAAAAACCGGATCTCTTATATACACCAAAACTCATCACTGATTCACGCTCGTTTTCCTTAGAGTATGTATATGAGGATTCACCTTTATTTTTTTATTAATCTTCGATTCTTTGTATTCAACCGCCAATACATAACACAGTCTGGATATTGATTTTATATTTTTAATTTGTCGCTATTTAATACACACATTTGTCAAGTTTAATATATTATTTTGAGATAAATGAAAATTTTTTAAACACACAAATGAATAAATTATTTAATCTGGAATTACAAGAATCGATCTGAGCTTTTTAATTTGACAAATTTATGAAAATTATAGTAATAAATTTTTAAAATTTAGATACTTAAATTATATTATTATTTAAATTTGAATTTTTAATAAATAAATAATTGAATTTTCAATTTATTTATTGTAAAAAATAGCTAAAAAAATAATCATTTATTTGCTTTGAAAATTTAATTTATTTCGTTATAAAAATTATTTATTTTTTTTAAATATTGATTATATACAAATGTTAAATTTATTTCTTTCAAATGAAACAAATTTCTTTCTCTATATGCATTCGATCAAACGACTTTAATTTATTAAGATAATATCGAAATATTAGCAATACAAGTCATAAATTTCATTCAGTTATGTGTGTTCTTTCAACTGAAATGTTGTTTATAATTTTATTAATTTCACACATACATAATTATTTGATTCGAAGATTGCACACACCTCGAACATTTTCTTTCGCAATAAATTTATCAAGTTCTGTAATTAGCTCAGGCTTGACAATAAAAAAAAATGAAAAAGAAGCTCAAATATATTTCTACAATACAATAAATTGAAAAAAACGATTCATGATTTATTTAAAAAACATTGAAAAAGCTTTCGAAAGCACATATATGCATGTAACCAATAAAAATGCATAAACATCATGATAGTAGTTCGTTTTGTTAAATAAATAAATAGAAATAAATAAATAAATATAAAAAGTGGGGACTTAATATAGTGTAGTTTGCTTGACTGCTATCTCTTTTTGTCTCTCTTTTTTTCTGCATGCCACTGCAAAGTCAGCGGGCCCCAGACTAAAAGTGGTCTGTATAATTATGGGTTGTCACCTCATCAGCTTGCACCCAAACACATACAAATACCGGACATTTATGAGATATCCTATACATTTGTATGTATATAAGTATTATTTTTTAGAATTAGTTATGATTCATATATGTGTGTAAAACATTATATAAATATTCACGTAAATTTTTTGTATATTAATTTTTTTTTTATTTATTCTTTTGTTTCATTCATTTATTTTTTTTTATATATACAACAGTCTTTAGTCCTCAAATTGTGTTTTATAGTTCTTATACAGTATTGTGGTCAGAAGGGCGATTCAAAGCGAACCACAAGTGTTTTTCTTCGAAAAAAGGATTCATTACATGAGTGTACGTCTTTTTGGTTAGTTTAAGGCTAATTTACATGCAACAAACTCGTTCAGCTCCACCCTTAAATTAACATGCAGAATATAAAAATAAAAAACTTACATTTTTTATACATATATATAGATTATTTTTTAATAAAAAAATATTTGCATCATCCAGGAGGTTTTATAAATGCGTGTATATATATGGTAACAAATTTTTTGTTGTCCTTATTTATTTATAATATTTTTTGTTCATTTTGTTGATCATGAAATGCTCGCGCCATGTTCGTATATCTTGAGCCATAATATAGGTAAATGGTAGAGAGTTTAGACGTATTTCATTAAATCATATAGATTGGTTTTAATGTCTGTTATTGAGCAGATCGTTCAAATGGTATTCTATATGTATAAGTTGTAATAAGTCCAATTTTGGAGGCTCTGACCATGGACCGGCTTTAACAGTGGTTGTCAGTTTGATATTTATTTTTTTTTTTTTTTATATATATATCTTCTGATTATCTTTTGTTGGATGGTAGTTTTTGTCTTCTTTTTTTTGTGTACAGTTATTTATTTTTTATAACGATCGAGATGAGTGCGTATACGTGTATGTAGATTTGTGTCAAAAGTGAGTTTGTTTCGTGGCCGATGGGCCTAGTGTTTATTTGTTTTTTTTTTTTTTTTTTATTATTTTTTATTTGGGTGATGTTGAAGACTGATCGACAATCACTGTGCCAAACCATAAGATAGTTGTGTTCAATGCCCGAAGCACAAACCCACCACTTATTTGTCAAACGGTGAGGCCCAGCCGGTGTATTTATTTTTTTTACATTTTTAAATATTTCATTCTCTCTATTGCTTTCTCTCCATACCTAAAATCACTACCATTTAGATAATTTGTAATGAATAGGCACTCTCGTTTATTCGTTTTTTCCCTTTGGCATATGAACGTGTCCTTTATCCTTTTATCCTGGGCCGACGCCAAGTCACTCCTCCTCTTTTACGTTCTTCAATCTTCAATTTTTTTTTTTTTTCATTTTTATTTTTGCCAAATAATTTTTTATTTTTATAATATACATAGAGACAAGAAGTGTCATTTTTCTGTCGACTTTTGAGTTATTGTTTCGTCCCAAAATTATTTTAACTCCATAACACTTGGTTAACCTACAATTTACTGGTTAAATTATTATACATTTTTTAAATTCTACATAGTATGTTATTTTTTAAAAATGTCTATAAAATAAAATATAACTTGTATTTATATAATAATAACTTTCATCAATTGTTAATAAATGTAAATTTTTTTTTTTATATTATTTTTCTCTTAAAGATAAATTGTTTTTAATATCTGTAAACGCAACAAAGTAGCTTATCACTGTGTATTTTTTTCTTTGACTTATTGAAGAAGGAACAAAAAAAAAAAAAAAATCACAATATAATATATCGAGAGAAAAGAAATAAAAAAAAAATCGAGTAGCTGTTGTGTCATCGTGGGTGAAAAAGTTGAGACATATTTGACGAATGAAGCAAGCGTGGTGAAGAATGTGAGACGAATTTTAGGAAAGAGATATCGTAAGAGGGATAAAAAAATTCACAGATAGAAGTGAAGTATGTGCTGGATGTTGAAATAAAAAAAATATCAAAGAAGTGGACTTATCATTGCGAGACCAACTGTTGGCGTTGGCAAAACAAACTACATGTGGGGTGTATTTGTTTCAAGATGATCTTGGGTGTCAATGACGCCTGCATTGGGGCTAAAAACGTGACAGGGCATACATTAAGGGGCAACACTTTTTTCTTGCAAGTTTTGAAAATATTATAAAATTCAAAACGACAATTTATTTACATAATAAAAATGAATAGTACAACTTTAACAAGTCGGTTGTTTAATTTTTTGTTAATATAAAATTGAAATTGATTGTTAATTTTTGTTCTATTAATTGTTGTTTCAGACGTTTCGAGAATGGAAAAATCACCACTTTTAGCAAATGGCTATAATCAACCACCAACTCACCTCAGTCACATGCAGTATATGCAACTTGGTGGACATCCTGGAGCTGGACACACATCACTATTATCACCAGCAAATCTTCCACATCATCTTCAAGCACAAGTTCAAGCACGTGTAGAACAAGGTCTCAAAGTAAATCCAAATATGTCGAATATGGAAGCTCTTGCGAGGTAAATTTTCTGATATATTTATTATTCATTTAATCATTTAATATTATTTAACTTTTTTGACAAGATTTTTGTCATTATTTTTAAGTCTTTTAACTTTGCTCAACTTAACTTATATATATTCAGTGATGAGAGAACTATGTTTTACCACAGCAGGAAACATTTTCATTAACCCTAGACCCTTCGTTTAAAAGCACCAAGTTTTCACTTTGACTTGAGTAAATTCATGTTTCATTAAGTTAAAATATCAAATTTTATATAAATTATTTTAAAATTTTTAAGATGAAAATAATAAAATAAAATATAAATAAAAGCACACAAGAAAGTAAAGTAAGAAAAAAAAAAAAAAAAAAAAAAAAAAAAAAAAAAAAAAAAAAAAAAAAAAAAAAAAAAAAAAAAAAAAAAAAAAAAAAAAACAGAAAAAAAAAATAAGTAAAGGGTTCGCGAGGCCAAAAGAATACAAGTTTAAGAGGATTTAAAGACGAATGAAGCCGTGGAAATCATAAGGGGTCTCGACACTACTTGATCTTTTCTGTCCTTTTTTTTCTTTGTCTTACTTTACATTCCACTACTTATTTAGTATTTTTTTTTTCAATTTTTTCTTACAACATACTTGGCTACGAGTTACTTTCCAGCAATCTTGTGCTAGACATGTACATATTAGAAAAAAAAATCAACAAAATAACATGAAT
This sequence comes from Aphidius colemani, assembly GCA_030523065.1. Taxonomy (NCBI): domain Eukaryota; kingdom Metazoa; phylum Arthropoda; class Insecta; order Hymenoptera; family Braconidae; genus Aphidius; species Aphidius colemani. Next base: position 5,039 of record JAPYYR010001331.1, read on the forward strand.
AAAAAGTAGCATAGTAAAACGACGTCAAGTAGAATAAGCAGCCCTTCTCAATATTACATATTCGATGAAGAAAAACATATAAAAAAAGTGCATTGACTTGTCGAATGACCCGAATACCTATCACATTTACATAAATTTATTGAAAAATAATTTTATTTTTTGCTTAGAATTAATTTATTTATCAATATTCATTTACATAAATCATCAAGTTTATTTTATATAATTAAAATAAAATTGTCACTTTTTACCAACAAGTAGAAATAAATTTGCATTTTCTTGAAATACCAATGAATAAATAATTAGAGAGAAAAGAATTGGAAATGTATTTCTTGAATTATCTGTCATAATGAATTAGTATATTGAATTTTCTTGCTCTTTGATTTTCCTAAAATTAAGTGGTTACAACATCGTCATTTGCTTGAGTGGTTGTATTGTAAAAGCAATGTAATTACCTTCTTGTCAAATCAACTGAAGTTTGTTTAATAATTAACCAAAAAAGTTAACTTTAAATATAAAAATGAAAACGCAATTAATATTGAATATAATTTAAATAATTTTAACAGAAAAATATACTAATTTTTCAATGAAAAAATATATTAAAATTAATTCGATTAAAATTGGTCAGACATGAAATACAAACACATATTTATTTATCATTTTATATTATATAAATTTATAAACACAATAACTATATACACGTAAAAGCGGGCAACACACGTTTCGCATTATGATTTCAGCGCTTTGCTTTTAATTAAAATGCAAATCTATCGTTGGTGCTCTCGTCGCACGAGGTAAGACGGATTACGTCTGAGGCAAGTTGAGGAGAGATTGGGAGAAGTAAGGGGTGTTTTACAGGGTGGCCCATGACAAACACTGAAAATATGATTAATTCAACACAACCCTGTTCTAAGTATTCGTTAGGTTTACTCTCTGTCACTGGCCTTCTCTCTGTACATACACCCATGACCTTCGATGAGAATAATAATGATTACGACAGCACGCAAAACACATTAACCATAAACTTGAAAAAAAAAAACATCAATAATGATGATACAAAACTTTTCCTAAACTAGAATTTGTTTTTCATTTCTCAAAGATTTTTTTTGTAATTTTTAAGAATTTTATTAACGTTTACTTTTGTATTTTTATTTAATTTTTCAATGGTGCCTTTTGGATTGAATAATTTTTGTAAATATAAGACGATTGATATTGCCAGATCGGAAATTAACTAAAAACATCAAAAGCCATGGATTTTTTAACGTTCAGTTTTAATCAGTGCCCAATCTCTTTGCTGCTGATTTATCCTTTCATCTGTTTAACGACATATATATTTTCAAATAAAAATTTAAATTAAAAATAAGGAAAAAAACATTATTTACATCTAAAAATTAATAATTATTTTTTCTTGCTCATTATTTGATGTTTATTTTTTATTTTTTAATTTAGATCTGGAGTGTGGGAAAATTGTCGAGCAGCCTATGAAGATATCGTAAAGCATCTTGAAAGGTAAGAAGAAATTTAAATGAAAATTTTATAAATAAAAAAATTGAAAATATGTAAATAATTTTTTACATAGTAAAATATAACTAATATGATAATATTTTTTATGCACAAAATTAACAATCTGATCGTGTTTGTGTATAATAATGACATTGTGACTCTCGTAATTCTCAATTAAGCGAAAAATTATTTGCATCAGTGATTGATCAATCGGATGGATTTTCATGAAAACAGCAGATGTTAATCATGAAAATGTTATATAAAATTTTACATTTGAATAATAAAAAAAAAAAAAAAAAATCTATATTTTTTAATAGTCAGAGAATAGCTGGATGTAAATAGACACAAAATTTGTGTATGCGTAGTTGTCGTTGCTCCCGATAAATCAGTATTACCATCAACATCGAGATTTCGATTCGCACGACAGGTTGATTCCACGTACTTGACATGTTAATACCGACATGATTTGTACGGTTTGTGTGTACTACTTGCTTCTCTCATACCTCCAAAATAATAAAAAATAAAAAAAAATCCATCCTCTCTATTAGTGGACCCCTTTTAACCCGTTGATCTCGTCGTTTTCTAAAGCACATTCTCTAGCTTCTCTATATGTACACATTGAAATCCACGTGCTATCATGACATTGTGCGTCCTCTTTAAATCGTATAACCTCCATACACTAATACAACTAATTTTCGAGAGGTGCGGGTAACATGGTGATCCTAACCACTTGTCACTTTATGCGACGCAGATCATCGTAATGACAGGACCGTCCATCATTCGGGGATTAAATCATTCAACTGTCCTCTGACAAATTCAACTGTTCTATATGTATATGGATTATTTTGTCTATCATGAAATCTGAAACATCACTTTTAAGATAAATTAATTGTTTATAAACTAAAATCACTTTAAAATTCATTTATTATATTTTTCATTGATGCAAATATCAAATATATTCATGATGAGGCGTTGAAAAAATAAACAAAAAGTTTTATATTAAAAGTTGATATATGTGTGTATTGGAATCGACACTTGGCTTTTGTAAAATGTAATTTCAAATTCAAAGGCAATGACCAATGTATAAGGGTAAAATCCCTTTCATTCTATATGTCTCTTCCAGCAAAAACACTCGGCTCTGATAACGTTTATGACGATCAGTTGTGCTTCACCCTTCTGTATATACCTTTACTTTTCGGACCATCGCCCACTTTCTATTTACGTTTATTGGAGATGGGGAATCATGAGAGAAAAATATAGATTGAATCGAGTGAGTTGATAGAGACTTGTTTCCACTGGACAAATGCATATTGTATTTATATAATTTTATTCTTTGAGTTACGTTGGCTGGTTTTGATGTTGAATTTTTGTGCCTTCAATGTTAATTATTTGCGAAAGAATTATTGATACATATATAAATAGTAAAGAAAAGAAAAATGATGAGGTTTAGGGTGAGTTGAGAGGGTGGTAAAGTTGGGTATAGAATGTGGGTGTGAATATTGAAATTGTTGGGTCAACCAAATGACCGGTGAATATTCATAGTGTTGGCCTTCAGACAAAATCAGACTTGTTGCGACTGACACTGATGTAAAGCTTTGTTTATCCCAAAGTTCACTTTCAATTTCTCATTCACTCTCATACTTCCTTTATTGTTACAACATGCTGTTATACCCTGTATATATACTATAACCAAGTGTAAAATTTAACTTTCTGACTGCCTTTTCGTTCACTTAAATTTTCATGCCCTTTATATACAAATGCAATACAAGTATATATACTATTTTGTCTCACCCTGTTTTAATTCTGATTAATTGTTTTGTATTTTCTAACACTTGGATTATTAATTGTTTGTCCTTTTGATTTTATACTGCGTCAAACGTAAATCCTGACAATTTGTTTTTACTTAATCCAACTGAAGCTTCTGTGGTTCTCATTTGTTTCTCTATACTAAATTCTGTGAGTATACATACGTCTACTTGCGACATATATGTAGATTATTTCTATCAATAAATATAATTATTATTCATACCGTGATGTTGATTAATTGAAATGGAATCCAAGTATCGCTAAAGCATATTTGTATGGGAAGAAATGATTCTAGTTTACATGTAAATATCCTGAAAATTACAGAAACAAAAGTTAGCTTTTATCACCAAGTGACTCTCGTCATAGCATTTGATATTTTTTTTGCACTCAGAAAGACCATAAAAATCGGCAAGTAGTCTACAAATTCAAATATTTTGTACTCGTTTGAGGTTATGGTAGGCATCAAATCACTGCAAGAGCGCGCTACTTGTCATTTCTTTCTTATTTTTTGAGCAAAAAGTCAAGTCATAGTTCTAACAAGCCACAGTTCACTGACATTATTTATTTATTTATATTACCATCGAGTAGAATAATATTATATATTGATTTTCATCAAGTATATATGTATATATGTATGAAAAGTGAGAAAGAAAAATTATGTAAAGTTTTTAAATTTGAGTTTCATGTTGGTAAAGTAATATTAATGGTTGCAAGTATAGGTGATATAGAAGAGTAAAGAGGGTATGGGGTTGCAAGGGTATATAAAAAGGAAAATGGCAAAAGCAAAAGCTGTATCAATGCGGCTAATGTTAGCTTCCTGACTTTAAAACTACCAAGTCATTGCGGCATAATTTACACGGGCATTGTCGTATTTTATTATATATACCCCACAATTTTAGCTGATGCTTTGCCTTATCAATAAACCAAGTATAGAATCTTTGTCTTTTTCTTCTTCTCACTCACTCATTTTTTATTTTAATATTATTTTCTTCTTGTTTCAATTTTTCCTTTCTTTTGTCCTTCAAACTTTTCATATATATTTATTCTATCTTTCATTTTTGGCTTGTCTTAGATGTCATTAATTACAAAACACCGACGACGTCTTATCGGAAAAGACATCTGCTGGAAAATAATATTCATAAATTTGATCCTCGTCTTTCAAGGTTTTACCTTGTTTGGTTTGGATATACGATGCGCTTAAAAGTGTTAAAACTGGCAAGCACCATCACAAGGTAAAATTCAAATAGCTGATTGCCGTAAAAAAAAAAAAAAAAAAAAAAAAAGTTATTACGGTAGACATGAAATTTATAATTTTATTATTATTGCTTCTGTTTGATTCCATCTCAGTAAAATTATAAAAATTGTATTCTTTTTACGTTTTATTTTCATGTACTTACATTGATTTAAAATTTATTCGTAAAATCAATTTTATTTTGTTTTTTTTTTTTTGTATTCGAAATAGATATTTATTATTCAAGTGAACAATTTCTTTTATTTTTTTTATAATTTAATTTACTGATAAACAGATAACGTGACTATCAACAGAGCAATATTAATTGCATTTAAACAAACTGTCATCACTGTTTAAATCTTTTACATTTGTGTGTTATGAAGGTGAGCATGTGCGTGTTTTTCAATGTCGATTATAGAAAATATTATGCTGCAAAAGCAAGCAATTAGACACAGTTGGGTTAACAGCTCATCCTGTCTGTCTCTATCTATTTTTGATACTTGAATTAATATAAACTATGAGGTTATGATTAATACCAAAGCAGCTTTAACTTGTCAACGAACTCGTCACAGTATATTTTTTATTAATGATATATCCACTCGGCAAGATTAAGTATATCAACAACATTTTTTCAACCGAAATCTCTTAGCTAATTTATTGAATCTCATTTTCATTTATTTATTTAATTTCTTAGCTAAATTATATTTAAATATCATAGATCGAAGTAAACCCATTCCCAAATCAACTTTAAAGAAAAAAATTTCCAAGAAATTTCGATATAAAATTTTAGGCAATTTATAAAACAAAAAAAACATTTTAAATATTATAAATATTTAATTTAAAATATGTGTGTTGAAAAAAAGAAACAAAAAAGAGTTTTTTTTTTTTAAAATAATAAAATCGATCTTGATTTTTTTCGAAGAATCGATAATCATTATTTCAATTTTTGATCCTAAAATAATAATCGTGCATCATCATCGTAAAAAAAAAAAAATTAAAATCGCTTTTGAATTAAAATAAAAAATTTAACTATAATTTTTTCATTTCTCATATATTTAAATATATATTTAACGATCAAAATTGAAGGCATAATTAATTTTTTTATTAACGAAAAAAAAAAGGTTTTTAAAATTTTCAATCATTTTGAGGTGTCATTATCCATTTTGTCAAAACAAAGTGTCAAACAAAGTGCATGATGAGGCTACAAAAATGTTGTGCCAAGTTGCATTATTATTAGAATATACATATCAGTGTCGGTTAACGAGTTGGCCGAGTGAACTTGAGAGAGAACATATGCTAGTTTGTATAGCCAAAGCTGCTTCTGGTCGCTACATAGAAACTGTGAAAGGCTTGAGGTGACAAAACGATGATTAATTTAAAACATAATTAGTCAGTCACACCATATCACCTTCGAACCTCAGAATACCTCCTCAAAATATATACCACATAAAGCACATATACACTTTGTATCATCCGTGTGTTTATTTCAAGCAAATACATATGTAATAATTAAAATTTATATATATTTACCACATGTGTCTCGGTAAAAGCATATGCAAAATAACTGCCCTGAAAATATCTACCCCCCTGAAAATTGACATCTCAATAATCAACATCCGTTCACTCATTTTTTTTATTTTCTTTTACTAATGCACCGTAAAATTTGTCGTCATATTTTTTATTAAAATATTTTCGCCTACAAATAAACACGCAAGTGCCTCGTTAGTTACTTCATTATTTTCGGCTTTATTCTTCAATTTGATTGACAGTTTACTCTCTCATTGCTAGCCAAGTAAGTCTTTTTTTTTTTTTTTTTCGTTTCTTTGTATTTATTGTATAACACAATTTATTTTTATAAGAAAAGATACATATTTTTAATTTAATGATGAAAGCAATTTAGAAAAAAAAAAAATATCATTTATGTGTTTTTTTTTTTGTTTTATTTTTGTTAATGTGAATTTATAAATTTATTTTAATAACAAAGTCGAAAATGAAATATAGAATAGTGTTGATGCGTGTAGAATTTAATTACACATGGGAAAACCAAGTGAATCCCTCTAAATCAGTCGGAAAATAAATACCAACATAGAATAACTGTATAAGGCAAAGCTATCTATTCAACAATAAATATATCTTCCCTTCTTGTCTGATTTCGCGCTAAAATGTGTATAGCATTGTGGTGGTTCTTGAGATATATTGTTATTAAATGGCCCCACATACAAGCTTCTAGTTTATTACATGAAAAAAAAATAAATAAAAAGGTAAGCTACCCAGTTTTTTTCATCATATTACACTGGTGTCAAAATACATTTATTTATTTATCTCAAAACATGCGATTCTCTAAAACAATAATCACTCTCACATAAATTTAACAATCAACATTGTAAATTAACAGTTCTGTCGTCTCTCAATTGTCATTATTGTCAAGCTAATGTTTTTTTCTGTTAAAAAAATTAAAACTTTGAAAAAAACTTACAAAAGAACCCAGGAATTTTCGTCAGGGATGATTGAATCAATTTTTTTTCTACTCAATAATTTTTTACATGTGAAGAATTTGAATGATATTTAAAATCGTTTAATATAATTTTTGTTTTTTTTTTTGGCAATCGTTTTTAACTGGCAAATGCTGATTAATGCGGTAACTTAATTATTGATATTAGATCTGGTTTTGAGTTAACATGAGGAAATAACAGGGTGATCTGATACGTGGATATACAATTGGGGAGGTTCACTGCACACCAGGACACCGCAAATATTAGTTCATTATCAAAAGTGGCTATGTTGAGCTTTGACTTGTGTGTGTATTGAACATAACAGTATTTGTATATTTCAACATTTATCAAAATTTATATATCTGTACATGTATGATAAAACATTTCATATTCATTTCAACAAATATAAACATGACCAAGCCCACATTATACATTTATTTATATCGAATAATTAAACTTCCGATATGCCAATACATTTTTATGATGTTATTAATCAATAATATGCCTCTGTTTGATAATTAAATATATTATTTAATCATTTTAATCATCAAAAATTAAATTAAACACTCTTCGTGGTTTTTAAATTCAAAAAAATAATGATTTTTCATTCATGAAAAATTGCGAAATATAACATTAATGTAGCGGATGACATTGCTGAGTTGATGATTTTTTTTTATTGATGATAATAAAAATAAAACATACTTGAAAAAAAAAAATAAAAATGCTGTTGATGACAGGAGGTCCCTATACAACGTGCCAACTTTTACTTTTATTATTTTATATTTTTCTTCATGACAAATGGCATCGTCACCCGATTTTCTCGGTTACTACGAGTCGATTAATCGTTTTTCAATTGAAATACAATAGCAGCAGTTATGATGTGTTTTCACTTTCTCTTTTTTTTTCTTTTTTTTTTTTTTGATAAACGTGCTAGAAAAAAATGAAAAAATAAAACAATCTATTTATATATATCAATAATAATATAAAATGTTTTTGACATCCACAAAAGTTATATATCTTCAACACGAATAAATAAAAAACTTTTTATAAATTCGTTTAATGTGGAATTTTAAATAAAAAAAAAATTAAATTTATGATATTTTTGAGTAAATGAAAAAAGTAAAAAATAATTTCAAACAAAATAAATTATTTTAAAAAATGTTTTATTTGTTATGACTGTTTACAAGATTCAGTATGATCAGGTTCATCCATAAATCCTTGTAATATAGTACAGTGAGAATCTACAATTCTAGAGCTTTTTCATAAAACACTCGACGAAAAGCTTGGCATGCACTTTTCAAGTACATACAGATCATACAGAAAAGATATAATATATGTGCGTGTGTGGCTCAGTGCTGATCCTACTGTTGAAATATGTAAAACCATCATAACCTCTTCAATTTACATAGTCGTACATTCTAACCCCTTTTTTTTATTTTTTTATTTTTATTTTTTATTCTCCTCTTTATTTGCCACCACCCAGCCAGCCCACTGCAAGCACTCTTTTGAGTGCTTGACTAATGAAAAGTGGCCGAGTCGACGAAACTCAAATGTTGAAAATATAATTCATGTGTTTTTCGGTTTTTTTTTAAAATAAAAATTCATTTTATTATCTTTTTATGTTCATTGGAATTTTAATTTAATCAAATAAATTTAAATGTCTAATATAAGACTACTGAGTAAATCAAAAATTGTTTAGTTGAAACTTTTTTAACGAATAAATTAATTGGGAAATTAAATTTTGAAATTTATTGGACAAATCAATTGATATTTTTCTGGACGCTTATTCTGGAAAAAAAAAATTTATACAATTTATAAAGAATTTTTTAACTATTTATTTTGTAGACTCTTAATTTGTTAATAAACAAAAAAATTAATACAAAAAATATATTTAATTATTTTAAATACATAAAAGCGTGAAATAATATTTTAAATTTTTTTAAAAGATTTTATTTTATGTCTTTTTATTTTCAGTGTAGAGATATTTTATCTTCTACAGATCGTAATAAAAAAAAAAAATGAATTTTTTTTAAAAAAACTGCTTTAAAAATTGAAATATATTTGTTCACGGTGAAATTTATTTGAAAGGAAATATTATTTTTAAATAATTAAATTCTATTTTTTAATTTTTTTTTCTTAATCATTTGTTTCATGTATAATTCTCTTCGTGTTTGATGTTTTTGACTTTTTCGCTTGTATAGATGATTTTTGTGAATGTTTTTAAATTTTACACATGCAAAATTGTGTTTTTATGCAAACTGAACAAACAAATGCTGATAAAAGTACACATAAAAGAGGGATAGATACTTGGGTGATATGTATACTGTACATCTGGAAGTGTGGACCATCAGTCACGACGCATCTGTGATGGCCCAACTCTCCCACTGTAATCTCTCTTGTTTTTTTTTTTTTTTTTTTTTTTCGTTCCAACTCTTTGTTTTTCTACACAACGATTAATTCATTTTTAATTTCTTTTCTCATAAAACGCGATAGATTTGTTATTCTTACACTGCATATATGTTTTTTATTAAGATGACTTTCAGCTTGTTTTTTTCCTTTTCCATCTTTTTGCATTTCCTCTTTATACCTATTGCATATGTGTATAATTAATTTAATTACATATATCATAAGCGTCACGGTAGTGATTTGACTAACCACGATAAAGAAGCAAGAATTCACCATGACAATATATAAAGCAGATATAAAATATTTACAGAAATATTTCTGTAAATATTTTAATCATTCAATGAAAAAAAAAAATTAAATAATTTACTTGATGACTTCATTTACTCTAATAACTTCAATGATCCCAGCTAACCAGTTTCTCGTCATTTTCCCGGAGATATTTCTGGAAATCATTTCTAGAAGTTTTTTAGAAATATCCTTTGAACATTTCTAGAAACTATTTCCAGAAATTTACCATTGTAGTTTTTTAGCTGAAGACTACAATAATATTTCATATGAATTTCACGATACAGTTATGCAATTGTAAAGCAAAAATATTTAAAGTTTTTATATTTATTAATTTATATTAATTGACAACTTTTTATCAATATTTGTGTTATCATGTATTTGTGGTTCTGTAAAATATGACAGGTGTATCATCCCATGAGCTATAAATTTATGAGAATATTAATGGTGGTCCCCCGGTGTTCGTGTGGTCGTATTTAACATTCTATTTCATACCGCCTTCATATATCCGCAAATCTTTATAATCCTCATCGTCAAAATAAAATTAAAAAAAAAAATGAAAATATTTCAAAAGAATCGATGTTATTTTTCTTTGAAAAAATTCTTACTTTTAACAAAGATTATTTTATTTTTTCATTTATTTTTAACTTTCATAAAAGTCGTCTGGCACATTTGTTTCATTACTTTATTATAGTCTACATGGCTTCTTAGTTCTCATCCGTGCCCATCGTATCCCATTACAGGATCATCGAAAATGTTAAAAAATATATCTTTTAAATAAGCTAAAAAAAAAAAAAAATCAGAAGCTTAAACTGATTAGTTTATAACTAAGAAAAGAAAAAAAATAATTTTTAATTTAATTTCTATTGCAATATGCAAAAAACTAGAAGCAAAAAAAAAAGTAAATAACATTCTTTTGTAGTCGTAAAATTGAGGAAGCTACTTGAGTTTAAAAAAATAATAATGCTGATGGAGATGAGACAAAAAAAAAAGTAAATAAAATATATAGAACGTGAATAATATATTAGCGAATAAAAAAAAAAATATAAGAAAAGAAACTCCTAAGCGTTGTTTTACAAAGTATTGTCGAAAAACCGCAGCTGGCACATCACAAAATTACGAGGTGCCGTGACGACAAGAAACTCTGACAAATGACATCAACTTTTATTATTTTATATGTGTAGATATGTACAGTATGCTACGCGTTTTACATTTTTTAAATGACAACAAAAAGTCGATTTGAAAAAATATAAAAAGGAAAAAAATTACACATCAAAAATTGCGAGAGAATTTTCCTATCAAATAACACGTTTTTGCTAAAATAACTTTATGACAAATGACTAGAATTTTTATTGTATTTTTTTTATTTCTAAAAGACTAAATAAGACTAAAAACAATGATTCTACCAATCACTCCCCAGTGTGTATTATTTAGTTGTATATTTCATTTTTTTATTTTATTTTTTCCCCGTAGGCAAAATAGTATATAAAATCGCCCCGTGAATTACAATGCCAAACCAATTTAGAATTATGAGATTGATGGAGAGACTTCTAATTTCTTACACTCAAAATTTATAAACATAAATTTTGTTTTTTATTTATTTTATAACTATTTTAAGTTCATTTTTTTTTTATAATAAAAAATAACAATTATTCATGATTTTCTCAGTGTTCAGTTAGCACATTTTACTATTCAGCAATCAATTCAATTTCTTTGACGTTTCAATTGGTTTTATTCAACAATGTAGTTTCATTTTTTTATTTTTATTTTCACTAGTCACCGTGACATTATAAACGTTAATAAAAAAATACAAAAATACAATTTCACCCTCTCTATTTTAAGGATTTTCCATTTACAAAAAACCATGCTAGCTAACGATTCTTTTCAACTGTTCAACAACACTGCCAATCTCAATTTTAGTTTTATTTTTTTTTCTATTAAAAAACGGGGTAAATGAAATTGTTTTTCATCTCACTATGCAAATATACATACTGGTTATGTCATGCCGCATGACTCGATAAATAAAAAATAAAAAAAAATATAAAATTTTCAATGTTGTTTATTTCATATTTCGACAGGCGTTTTTGTAATTACAACTTTATATATGTGTACATGTCGTTTTTGTATTTATCCTTTTGGTCAATTTCATCTACTTGTCTTTGTGTTTATTAAAAAAACAAATAAGATGAAAAAAAAATAAAATACAAAAGCCAATTCATTGATCAAATCGCGTGTGTGTGACGTTACAATACACCTGAAATACGAATAGCATGATTAAAATAAAAAACAAATATATACTAGCATAGAAATAAAAAAAAAAAAAAAAAGCAAATAAAAATATGTGTGTATGTTGCAATTGGGGTATATTGCCGACAAAGGCAAGTATGAAAAAGCATTATACAATCGATTGGGGAGGATAAAAAGCATTGACAGACCTATAGACTCTAAAAATTTCACTATGGATCGCTAAATATTTCATTTTATATCCCTCTAAACATTTAATTTTAACTCAGGTGTACCTATAACAATTTTTAATTCACTATATATACTGTTTTTAGGACAAAAAAATATCATAATATAAAAAGGGGAAGGTAAAAAGGTAGAGGGTAGATAAACGAAGGAATTGTGTGTAACGTGTGCCAAAGGGTAGATGAAATGAATTTAAACAGTACAAAGGGACACATATTTATCTTAAAAGCAATACTCAATGTGTTTTCATAATTTTCGAATTCTTTAAATTCTTATTTTATTCATATTAATTAAATTCTTCAGTTATGACATTTGACATATTTTTTTTATTGATAAAATTGATGAGAAAAAGTTAAACAGTAAAAATTTTTATAATTATTTAAATTAAATAGTTTGAAAAATATTGAAAAGGTTGAATAGATCAAAAATTATTAAAAGGAAAGAGAAGTGAAATGAAAAATAATATGCCATTAAGTAGAAAAAAAAAAATTATATGAAGAAAAATAAAATGGAAAAGAAGAAGTATACGTTTGGAATATTAAATTCACTATGGAATTCAAAAGTTTCTAAGGTATCATAAGACATGCCTACATTTCAGAATGATATACTATGAAAGTTAGAAAAGGCTCTTGGAGTCAGTAGCCACTTTTACTGGCCCTCCTTAACTCCTTTTTCTCTTTAACTATACTTACTGGCTTCCATATAAAGCCATCATATATTTCTGGTATTTTTACAAATGTATATAAGACATTTCAACATGAAACTCTGAGAATAAGAACCAGCGTGAATCGCAATTTTTTATTATTAGCGAGCTTTAAAAGCTCCCTTTTTTTTTTTTCTCATTTTTAATATATCTAAAATGCCATTGAAACATATAACAATGATAGGGAAAAAAAAATTAAATAAATTATTATACACTATAGAAATTATAATAAATATTTTTCATCTTAATTTCAATTGTAAAATTTAGATAAAACAAAAATTATACAGTAAAAATTTAGCACCTTAAAAAGTAGAATATTTTTGAGGTTATAAATTTGATTTAATGTGAATTTTTATTTACTTTTATATTTTACATGTGCTTTTGTTTTCATCCCTCTTTTTTTTCATCTCAAATATAAAATATAAATATAATCATATATTTAATATCTTTCTGTATAAATTTTATAAATCTAACCTAAAATATCAAAAATATCTCCTCCAAGCAATTCTCATTATAATGTTTATTTGGGATCTAAAATTCTCCCTCTCATAACTGGTCACGTACAAATTTTTCATATCTATTTGCAGCCATAAAAAATAAATAAGAAAAAAAATAAAATATGATGATTTTTTCCGTTTGAATTCATTTCAACTGTCAGACTGACCCTCAGAATTTAGTGGTCCAAAATAATTTTTGGATAGTTTATGCCTCCGGTCAGTCAATCATGCATAAATCAAAACACCTACCCCGTTAAGAGACATGTATATATATTTTGACGATAGATACCGTAAATGTCACCAAATTGTCGTCATCCCTAATGATAAATTACGCCCTTGGCACAGACCAGTAAATATATATATTTATATCCGACAAATTTCAAGTTTTAAAGAGAGAAAGAGAGTAGAGGTAGTTTGTAACGTTGGAAAATCAAATTGCAATTTGTTATTTGTAATTCCAAGTGTCGCTTAATGTACTCCCCGTGGCATTTTCCCTTTTACCCCATTTCTCCACCTCGTCTACTTCTCTTTGCATACTTCGTTACCCTTATGATCATATAGGTATATGACAATATGGAAAATAATAACTGAAAGTTGCAAGGAAAGGGATATAAAAAAAAAAAATAATACAAAAAAGGGTTGAGAAAATTAACTGGCAGGTTGATAAAAACGTTCAACGAAAAAAGAATGTCTAAAAGCTTTTCGTTACCATTAAATGTACTTTAATATTTTATTAAATTATTTTTATTGACATGACACTTTGTCTTAATATATATTTTTAATTATAATATATATATTTTTTTAAAATTATTATTTTGGATATATTTTTTATCTTTTTCCAAAGTGTTTGTTTGATCAGTCAATATTTTTGAGGGGTGTAAGATGGCTTCAGTTACCGGTGAGGTTATGGTTTTCGGAAGCAACATTGAATTCTATTCTTGTGCAAACGTGATAAGCAACACATTTCATCGAGGTGAAAATCGTAGTTGTATATACAAACATTTGTGAGATCACAGTAAGAATAGTATGTCATTTAATATTTTTATTATTATTTTTTTTTCCAATAGGGAGATAAAATTGTGAGAATATTTTTACGCACGAACTTCCACTTGGTAGTTTTTTGACTCTCAATTACCATATATATGTGTATAAAATATACTTTCTGTTTTCTCTCTCGATTATTGGATAATTTTTTTTTCAAATACAAATAATCTAAAATTCAACACTAACAGAGGGTTTATTATTTGACTCTATATTTGCGTATTGCCTGCCGGCTGAGCATTCAACTCACAAACAAATTTCATACCGTTTAGAAAAAAAAGGGTAAAAAAATAAAATAAATCGATCTATTTTATGCTGTATATATTCTTTTACTTATATATCCATCTTTTATGCATATATCCTCTCGCTATTAAAAATCATCAACCCTCACTTGGCTAAAGGGTGTTCACTGCATTTACAAAAGGGTAAAATCAAAATGAAATTATTCATACTGCTGTGCCTGCACATATCTTAAATTTGCGGTTGCTCTTTAAACGAATGGAATATCCAAACAACAAAAAAAATATATATATAGAAAAAATAAATAAATATATTACACAATTCAATTGATTTATAGCCCATCAGAGAGTCAAAAACGATTGAAAATTTACACAAAAAAACATATTATATGTGTAAAATATATACGTAAAAGTAAAATTCAGATAATAGACATCTAAGGGAATAAAAAAGATAATAATCCTCAGGATTGTGAATGGAAAACCGCGATAAGCTATCCCTAAATAAAAAAAAAATTCGTCTGTTTCGCTTTTCAGTATGAATGACATGATCATGTTTGCCATAAAGTTCCCATAACGACCATCGATATGGAATATTTTTCTCTCCTTGTCTTCAGCTCAACCCACTACCACCCTACCTTAATCGAATCATCTATGACATTTATATATTTTTTTTATATCACAATGTTGGAAAGCAATTTTTATATATTCCTGATTCTGATTTATTCTCAAACACACTTTACATTTACCACTTATTTCATATTTTTATAGTTCTTGAAAAACCACTGGGGAAAATCATAAAGTGCATGTATCAAATTCACTCATAGAAAAAAAAAATATCATAATAAAGTGTTTACATAGACTGGTGTCACTGTATGCCTGTGTATATCTATTTTTTTTTTATTTTTTTTAGTTTATTTTAGTGTAGAGGGGTCGAAGAAAACAGAAAGGGGTCGCGCGTTATCTCAACGTTACGCATTTTCAGGCATATGCCATGTTAGAAAGGGCAACCCCCTCGAATCGACCCCTTCAATTTTTTTTTTTTACTAAAAAAAAAAGTACAGCTCCATAATCTAGTAAGAAAAAAAAATATATACAGCCAGAAAAAGCCTCATAATTTTCAGATTTATGTACAAATGTTTCTGACTTGCGGCAAAGATTTCGTATCGTAAAGTTTCACAAAATTGAAAAATGCTTTTTATCCTGGGTTTCTATTTTAGTTTTTTTTTTATTTTTTTGCTGGCTCAGCTGAGGGGTTAGAATAGTAACCTATCATGAACACAAAAATACCAACTTGCCAACAATATCGTCAAGCCCTTGTTTTTTGTATTTTTTTTTTTATTATGTTTTTTTTTTTTTTTTTTAAAAAAAACATATTAAAACTACTCTATTCTTTTGTGGATCTATTATCTGTAGTGAAATGGTGTTGCAACAGTTTACCTCTCATCCTCAAGTTATATATCCATGTGCTATTTCATAATTCAAACCCTTTCTATTCCTAAACGAGAAATGCCTAGACCATTTCCTCACTAAACCTCCATCATATTATCCACTCTATTCTTCTCCTGTATCAACAAAAACAACCCTGCAATACACACACAGTTGAAAAAAAAATATATATAAATAAATGTTAAATAAACATTTGTCAAAAAAAGTTTAAATTAAATTTTATTATAAATAAAAACAAAATAAAATATTGTAATTATATAGAATAAAACAAATTTAAATTCATCTTTGATGATTCAAGCTTTTTCAAATTATTCGAGCTTTTTCACTTATCAATTGTAATTAATAACAATAAAGATCATTATGAAGATAAAAAATCATTATTTATTATGTTGATTTACTTGGAAAATCTTTATTGAATCTGTATTGTCTACTTAACAGCTTTAACGTCAATAATTCTAAGGATATCACATCGTATTATCACAGAGAGAAAAACAATTTAGCTCAATCAATTTCGAATATATAAAAGTTTTGTGAATTAAAATAAAAGTAAAATGTAAAATAAAGAAAATTGAAAGTCGTCTAATTAAACTTCTGTCTCCTGGTAAAACATAAACTCAGGTTATCATCTTGTTTCTATCTCAATTTAATTCAACAATATTCACGTATACACAGACAAGAAACACTAGCAAAGCTTTTACATTAAAACAATCCACACACATATATAAATTACCTATATACATATATAAAATATATAAATAGAATAAACGTAAGAAACGGAACTTGAAGAGTCTCATTTCCTGTCCACGGGGGTTTTACATAACAGAATAAAGAGAAAGAAGATAATGAGAAACAGAAAGATTGGGAAAATGGTAGTTCATATACATAATTAGCTGTATACTATTGTTGATGAAAATTGGGGGAATCATCAATTAATCTACAAACATTACAATAAAGTATATAAAAAATAAAATAAAAACTTTTTCTAAAATGATCCATAAATTGTAGCCAGTGATATATATTCAATTTTTGAGATAAAAAAAAAATAAACATAAACTGTTAAAAAGTAAATGAAAAACATTTATAAAATTAATCTCAATCGTTGGAAGATTGGATAGATCATTTATCAGTGGTTTGTGTTAAGCTGGAAGGCAAAATAGCCAAATACTCACACAAAAATTCAACTGAAAAGGGGATGATATCTATGTGGATGAAAACATAGCCCTCATTTTTCATCAACACACGATTTGTTTATTTTTTTTTTTTTTTTTTTTTTTTTTTAGAGTAAATGCAAAAAGAAATGGATAATAAAGTTACAGTGTATATGATTGCAATGGACACACTGTAATCAATTAGTTTGTATATAAAATGAAAACAGTAGGCAGTCATGAGTCTGTTTGAATTTTGTTTCTCATTTTGAATTCTCGAATTTGATTACAACGAATTTTAGGGTGGTTATATATTATTTGATGCTTATATCGCTTGATGAAAAGGGATTTTGATTCATCACGGAAACGTCTTATTTCCCTTCGCCTTATCGATGCCAATGGAATGTCTGGTATTTACTGATTGAATCTTCTGAACCCTCAACTTTGTTTCTTATCTTGTATTTAAAAAAAAAACATAATTTTTCATTTAATTTTTATTATTAATTATGATTGTAATCGATTCTTATTGTATAATTAGTGGAAATAAAAAACAGTTGAAAAATGATCGTCACTCGGATATATTTACATATTTATATATATTTTTTTTGTTTTTTTTGTTTTTTTTTTTTTGTATATATATAAGGAGACAGCCCTTTGCGCTTCAGATGACACTTTTGCCAGTCGTTGGTACACTTTGGATCGCATTACCAACCCCACTGTCTAAACCCCAGCACCCCCTTATTCTGCACCAACTATAGTCTGCTTATTATTCCCTCTTGTTTCTTGCTGATATTAATGACGACCCTCAGAAATGTAGTCAATTCCTAACGAGGATACGATTTCAGAAGATCCTTTGAGAAATGTGTTGAAATCATATTTTTATCATTATCATTATCATCATCATCATTGTAATTAGTAAAACAAAAAAAATTGTAATGATATTTATTAAAAAAATTAAAAAATATATTTGATAATAAAAATAAATATATTTTTTTTGTTTAAATTAATTATTTTCATGGCCAGACTTTGCAGTCAGTAATTATTTCAGAGAATGGTAATGAAAGCCATAAGAGAATAGTCTGAACAGACATAACCGTATAGGTTTCCATGGTGCCACGATTATTCTTACATTATTCAACAAATTATCCACGAATTTATTAATTAATCTTTCGTCATTGGGTATATACCTTGGTGAATATACATTTGCTTCATTTATTCTCTTAATTATTAAACAATGTTTAAAGTAAAATTCTTTTTTTATTTTACCATTTCAAATATTACACAAGGAAAATGTAAAATAAATATGTGTTCGTTTGAATTTTCAAGTGTTTTAATTTTGTGATAAAAATTTAGCAGTATAAAATGTTTATCAGATATTTTCTAGAAAATTTACGGAAATAATTTTCACAAATATTTATTAGATATTTTTCTGAAAAGTTACGAGAAATTGTTAATTAGAAAAAAAATTACATTAAAAAAAAAAAAGTCCTCATTTTAGACCTCCTTCCCCGATATTCCAAACGTCGGTGTTATTATTTCATTTTTTTTTTGTTTTCAATGACTACTGGGTGTTTTATCAGTTCATATTTTATCGTTCAAAGTACATTGTTATTTTTTTTTTTTAATTTTTTTATTTTTTAAAAGCATTTTCTCATTAAAAAATTAAGGCGCTTGAAAAAGTGGCGTCGTTGTAACCAAAGAGGACGGATGGAAAAGTAGTGGGTGGCTGGAATGAGTTTTCGCGATGTTTGAAAATGTTGAATGTTGTATAGGGTGTAACTGGGTGATATGATGGTGAGCACCAAGATAGCTGGGTGGTTTGTTAGTTGGTTGGTGGTGGTAAGTGCTTTGTGGCCTCCCAGATGCGCCCAATATTATGTTTAATGATATTAACTTCTTACTTAATGGTTCGCGGTTCGATTCTAGGTGCGAAAATGTTCCCTAAAAAAGTTGAAAAAAAAGATATATATGTATAATAAAACAAGAGGTAAATGGAAGAGAAAAAAAAAAGAAAGGAATAATCATTTAAAATAATGGCAGTAAAAGGTACAAGGTTTTTTTTTTATCTAAAATTTTAATTTTTTCATTTTATAACCTCTTACATTTGATAAATGAAAATTTCTTGTTTCAACTATATATATAATTATTACAACCGGGGGTTGAATATATCCGCAGTTAAAAAAAAAAAATGTTAAAGGGGTTTTATTGTTATGACCTAGGGGTTGTTTTCTTGAAACCTTAAACAACCCCCCGGGGTCCAGAGAAAACTGCACTTTTACAGACAAACTAAGAAATGTTAACGATATTTTTTTTTTTTTTTTTATTCTTCACGGATGGTTGCTTTTTCATTTTATTTTCCCCCTTTTTTTTTAGAGAGAATATCATGTCAAACAGTACAAAAGATTGGATTAAAAGTTTTCAGTGCTTCAGGCATAATCATAACTAAGAATTATGAATTTTCAAGATATTAAAAATTTTTGTTTGTTCAGATTTTATGTATTTGTTTAGCGAAAAATTGATAATTTAATGGAAAAAAAAATACATGTTAATTTTTTTGAATGTTAACAAAATAATAATTGTGATTATTTAAATATAAATAATAAAAAACAGCTGGAAAAATATTTTTTTAGAATTAAATGAATATTTTTTATCGTTGCAGGTTGAGAGAAGAAAGGGGTGATGCAGAAAGAGCACTTGCATTGGATCACAAGCCACGAGATCTAAGTTCACACAATGGTACATATTTTAAACCTTAAAAAAAACTTGAATAATACTAGTAAAATAAGTTGAATTTAAAAAATCATATTGAATAATAATAATGAAGAGAAAAAAAATATTTTTTATTTAGTTTTTTTTTGAGATTAGAAACGATATGAAAAATCAAAAAGCCAGAAAAATATATATTTTTTATTTTTTTCAATCGATTGTGTATGTAGGCATCTTTGTTGTCTTATTTTTTTCACTTAATATCTCTTTTTTTATATGCTTTTTAATCTTATTTTTATATTTATTTTAACGTTCGATTTTGCTTAACAGACGATGGGCCTGAAGCCATCTTAAGTCTTAACAATTTTAAAATAAACTAATATTAAATGATGAGGATATATAAATGTAAAAGACCCAAAATGAACACACATTTGAAGATACACTGTTGGATTTTTAGATATCAAGTTTCGGGACTCTTTTCGCCTTGCGGCATTGAGAATATCTGATTCTTCGTAATATTTTAATTCGTCTGGTCGAACCCTTTATCCTGCAAATGCGTCCTCTCATTTTCATAGTTTTTTTTATTTTTTTATTCTATATAATTTTTTTAAAATATATTTATATAAATTTTTTGTTATTTGATCGATTTATCTCAAGCTGTATACATCCAAGAGAAATCGTAGAATATTTTTTGGTGGTCCATCAAAGCTTCTCTCCTTTTTTTTTTTTTTTTGTCTCTTTTTTCTTTCTTATTTATTATTTCTCCTCATGCACATTTAGACTGACCACTCATCAAACAAAATCCATCCATGTCAGGATTAAAATTGTGGGGGATATCAAATACAAGTAAAATTTTTCATTGAAAGTTTAAGTAGATATATGTAAGTTTAGCTTGTAAGCCTGACTACATTGAGTAGCCAAATGTCCTTTTTTAGTGTAAATAAAATCCATCATTATGTCGAAATAAATATTCTCTCTTATCAATCTTATATTTCTATTTTATTTATTATATATAAAAATACAATGCCAATAAAAATTTATATATTTGATTTTTTTTTCTTTCAGGCTCATCAAATGGTCACAGTCCAGTATTAAATTTATCAAAGACAGCTGGAAGTGGAAGTATTGGTGAACCTTCAGGAAGTGAAGGTGCTCCATCGCATCGTTCACACGATGATGAAGATGAAGATGACAATTTGTCTGATGATCTTGAAGATGACAATGAAAAAGACGAAGGTGCGAATTTTTTTTATTCTAAAAAAATTACTTCAATGCATTTTAAAATTTCTTTTAATTGCTTTGCTTTGTTAAAATTACAACAACAAAAAACTTTTTGAATATTAAAAAAAAAGGGCTTCATTAATTATTACTTCAGACAGTGATGAACGACTGAATATTAATGTTCATTTTTAAATAAAAGAAATAAAGGCAATTAACAAAAATACGGTCGCGTATTTTTTTTTTTATTTTTTAACATCGATGTTGTGTCTTGTAAACTTCAATCAATGTGTTTATGAAAAATTTAATTATTATTATACTAAAATTCAACGTGGGTAGTACACAGAAAAAAATTCATTGAT
Source organism: Aphidius colemani (assembly GCA_030523065.1). Lineage (NCBI taxonomy): Eukaryota > Metazoa > Arthropoda > Insecta > Hymenoptera > Braconidae > Aphidius > Aphidius colemani. The sequence goes on from JAPYYR010001331.1 coordinate 26,585, forward strand.
CTTAATAATTTTATTTTTGGTTATTTTGCTAAAGTTTAATAAACCAGCAAGTAAAATTTATTAAAAGAAAAAATTTTTTTTTATATATATACATGAATTCCCCATCCCCCTGTCTCTCCCGAATATATTTATTATATTTTTTTGACGATTGGTAGGTCAGAGACCCAAGTCATCGATCATCCAACATGCGTCAGTTTGAAATGTAAATTTTAATTTTTCGTTGCAGCTGCATTTGTGGTTTTCTTAACACTTATTTTAATATTTTTTTTATTTTTTTATTTGCAAATTTTTAAATAACAACGTTTCCAATTAAACCAAAATTATTTACGATTATTTTTATTAATTAAAAGTAATTGGATTAAATAATAAGTAAAAATAAATTTAAATAATATTTTATTGTTTATTTCTTGGTAATATTTTATGAGTTAAAATTGTTTATAAAAAATGGCAAAAATAATACACATACTTGTGTCTTGCAGTATGTTATAATGTAACATTCTACCTATGGTGATCGAAGTAAGACCCCATCGAATGTCCGTGGGAGTATACAAGCCCGTGGAATGCAGTTCTGATTTAATGAGACTCACCAAGAATATCACGTTCAGTTTCCATTCTTTTAACCCCTTTCCCTTTTTTTTTAATATTATTTTCTCGCTATAAAAACAATCTTTCCAGCTAACCAGTTTTTCGTAATTTTCTAAAAAAATTTCTGGAAATTGTTTATAGAAATATTTATTTATGTTTTTCAATTTTATTTCTGATAATTATTTTTTATTTTCACCAATACATATTACTCGTACATATTATAAATATTTTTATTTGATAATTGTAATGGTTTTTTTTGGTGAGATATAGATAAAAAGTTTCTTGAAAAAAATGTGAATAAGTGTCGGTATGAAAAAAGGATTTTAGCCGCATTTATGCGATTAAAAAAGTATCGTTATTACTAAGAGACGTGAGCATTAAATTCGATGAAGCAAATAAAAATAAAAAAAACGAGATTTTTATTTTCATATATATATTCTCTCACTTTTTTGTTGTTTGTTTTACTCAATTGACTAACTCATTCGGTGCTTGTATTGAATAAAAGCAAGCAATAAGTAACCAAATGCCGTTTCGTTGTAGGTGCGCAAAGCTGATAATTAAAAGACGATACAATAAATATACATATCATTGACCATAAAGCATAGCATATACAAGTAAAGAAAATATCATGGTATAAAACATACACTTCGGTGTGGGCTTTAGATATAGCCGGTCACTTAGTAAGAGTGAAAAGAACCCACGCGCCGACATCTTGTCCAAATTTTTTATTATTTTTATTTATCATTTATTCAATTTTATTGATAAAATTAAAATATATATAAATAAATATACTCAATAACAATTCAGATAGTTATTTTAAAATTCCATAGTCATACAATTCAAATGTGAATTTTCGTGTATATATGAAATTTACAGATGAAAATAAATCAAAAATGAAGTGCAACAAGCAGAAACCCTGGGGTTATGACTTTGTGGCACGCACAAAATATAAAAATTTCATACGTGTTTCATCAAATTTATTAATACAACATGATAAACTTGATTATATTTATTGATATTTATTTATTTTAATAATTCAATCATGAATAATCAATTAATTAAAATTAAACTGCAGTTGAAACGTTTTTTTTTTTTTATTTTTTCAATCAAAAAAATGTCAAATTCTATTTACATATATTTTTTAAAATATTAATTATGAAATTTATATTTATATTTTTTTGAAATATTAGTTATAAAATTTATATTTATGTTTTTTTTACTTACAGACATGTCAGATATGCCGGAAAATATTCCTCTAGCTGTACCAGGTTCAGAAAGTCCTCAAGCATTGAATTATTCGCAGATTGCCTCAGCAGCAGTTGCTGTAACACAAGGTGGACAAGATCCATCAGTATCAAGTACTGAAACTTTATTGAGAAATATACAGGGCCTACTTAAAGTTGCTGCCGATAATGCACGTCAACAGGAACGTCAAATAAACTATGAGAAAGGTCAGTGGCAGGGCTTTCTTAAGACACTTGAAGGCGCTCTCCACAATTTTATTATCTACCAGTTGTCACAGAATCATATTGTGCGACATTAATTTTATACTAGTATTTAATATTATAATATTGAGTACAATGGATCAGCACTTTGTAAACAAAAGCATAATTTACCATAAGATAAATGAGAATATTTTTTTTTTCTTCTCATTTAGTAAATGTCTTTAAAAAAAAAAAATTATTATCAAATAATTATCACTTAATAAATATTATAAATATTTAATCAATAAATTTTTTTTCTCTTTTTTTTTGTCGTAAATATAATGTGATTTATGAAAACATATGAGATATACCAAAATTGTACGAAAAAAAAAAGTTAAAAACTCTTTAATCGTGATAAATTTTAAATAATAATTTTCCTTTATTTTTCTTTATAAAAAAAACGTTTTAGACTGGATCTATTGTACTCGATATTAATCTCATATGTCTTTTGATCATTTATTATAAACAAATGACAAATAATTTAATAAACCGTGTAATTTACAAAGAGTGTTATGGATTATAATCGAAAGAATAAATCATGAGGCATAAGTGAACTTTGATCCATGAGAGGTTTTAGAAATTCTAGGTCAACGCGAATTATTTTGTATTATATTTTAGATTTATAAGTAGTAGTGATTCCCCCTGAGACTTGATACAGTTTCAATAAATAATCAAATATATATTAATATTAAAAAAAAAAAATTATTATATATCAAACAAAAAAGCATATAAATACTCGATTTATTTTCATTTTTCTTTTTGTTTTATTTTTTCTTTTAAATGAATTAATAATTGAGACAAAAAGAGAGTTAATATTTAATAATCTCACCAATAAAACGTGAGGATAGAATATAAGAAAATCAACATTTATAAACCGTGAGAAAATTTTTAAAAAATATCGGAAAAATTAACGATTATTCTAAGTGATTTTATAAAGATAAAAACTTTAAATTGAGATGTAAGCAATCTGATACTATCCATATATCGATATCGATCTTGCGCTGCGACTTTATTATTTTTCTTTATATAATTATCTCATTGCTATTTATTATTTTCAATCAGATTTCTTTGTATTTATTTTTCGCGCTTTTTTTTTTGGTGATTCTTAGTGATAAACAGCCGATTGAAGTTCAAATTTTAGTGTTGATTTACATTGAAATTCAATAAATTATTGAACATTATATTTTACACTTTTAAAGTTATTTTTATTTTATTTATGTTGTCGCAAAACAGGATTGATAGCGAGGGTTTATCCAAGCCAAAATTTGGTGACACAACGACGACAAAATAAAGACGTAATTTTATTATTTATTATTTTAAAAAATTTAGCGAATTTTATATTTTATAAAATTTTTTGGTTAATAATTTTGAAGTAATTTTCAAGATTTTAAAATAAAATAAATTATAATTATTTGTAAAAATTAAACTGGTATTTATTTAATAAATTTATTGAAAAAAATATAAAGTTTATTATTTGACTGTCATTATTATAATTTGTTTAAATAAAATTCAAAAAAAAAAAAAAACACTTGACTTTATATATGACTCCAGTAATTTTACGTGACTACACATAATTTTCCTCATTTTTTTCTGTAAATTTACTAAGATTTAACAATAAAATAAAACCATAATTTAAAACTTGGATATACCCTCAATTGATAGTCGAATTTTTAGAATAAAAAAACAAAATAAAAATAGATAAAAAATAATTATCAAATAATTGATATTACATAGATGATTGTTGCCATTCTTAGTCACTAATATTATCAGAAGGTTATCATTAAATTTTTCTTTTTTAATTTGTAATTTGTTATTATTTTACGTTTCATATATTTAATCAGAATTTTGTCATTCTATTTGTGAAATGTACTTGACTCTTTATGCAGACGTTTTGAACTGATTAATTTATCTTAAGACAACCAAACTATGCATAATACTTTGATGTCCAAAATAAAAAAATAAAAACTAACAATTACAATTTAATAATAATAGTAATAATAACAATAATAATATTGATAATAATAAATGACAGAGATGATGATAATGATAATAAAAATTAATTAAAAATAATATACATGCTGAATGGTTTTTTTTTCTTTGGTGTTTGAATAAAAGTAAATTAATGATGATAATTATATTTGAAAAAAAATAATTTATTTATTTTTAAATTAATTATTTTAAATATCATCAAGTTTGCATCCTTTCAATGATGTGTTTCTGTTTTTCTTCTTTCAATAAATATATTTAACACACTAATAAACATAATAATGGTTTTTGGATTTTTTTTTTAAACTTATTTTTTGATTTTAAAATTAAATGAATTGAAAAATCGGGAATTATTTACGGAAATAAATTCTCATTTTAATAAAAAATTTTCTT
>JAPYYR010001332.1:0-16495 GCA_030523065.1 Aphidius colemani
TCGTGAGAATAAAAAACTAAACAATGCTCCAATGTTATTGAAGTTAATGTTGAATTTAACAATTTTTATTTGTAAATGCCATTCTTAATGTCCATGTTTCGGAAAAAAACAATTAAATAAAAAAAAAACCCAGAAGATAATTGAAATAATCATTTTTTTTTCTTTTCAATAAGATTAATATTAAACAAATAAAAATAAGCAAATAATTTCAAGTTAATAATTAAGAGACCTGATAAAAATTATAATTAAAACTACAATTAGGTAATTTCTTTTTTAACTAAAAAAAATGATGATTGACTATTGACTATTCTTTAAATTTTAGTTTTTGAAAAAAACATGTGCAATTTCTCTGGGTATCCTTCTGGTTTCAGATAGATAGTATAATCTCTATATTTTCTGCCACAACCTATTTGATTTTTGCACTCTGCTGGTAAATACCATTCTCGAATTGTCCATTTTTTATTAAAAACTTTATCATCAACAAAATCTTTTTTGCGATTAATAAATACTTTGAACGAGCAGCTGTTATTTTGATCTCCATCAAATTTAATCCAGTCATCAATTTTTAAATCAATTGACTTGTCATAAGCAATAAAAGTTCTTTCATTGTCTCCAATTGTAATATCACAGCCCCTTACACTTTCAGGATTATTTTCAAGAAGTACTTCTATTACTTTTTCATTATTATTTAGACCTTCAAAATTCAAATTAAATTTTTAAATTAAACGATAACAATTATGAATTTATTTTTGCAATTTTATTGACAATAATTAAAATTTTCATTTGTTTATATTTATATTTTGTTGAATAAATTCTTACCAACAATACAGCTTATTTTAATTATTAATAAAAAAAATATAACACTTAGAAATTGATTCATTTTTAAGATGATATTATTTCAATGTAAATAATATGATTGAGAGCTTTTATAAGGACTGCAATTCGATTATAAAATTTAATCAAATTACTTAATATTAAGGAACAAATTATTGAAGCTAAAATAAATTTTCTGGCACTAATATTAGTTCAAGTGTTTAACATGTAATTAAAATTTACATATCAGTTCCTTATCTCATCTAAACCTGAGCTCAAATTTTATTCAACGACTTCAATATAAATTAATACAATTTTCAATAATTCTATGAATTTAATAACGTAACTTTTTTTTTTTTTGTTTTTTTAGTTTTTAAACAATTTTATTTCTTCTTTTTTATAATTAGTTTTTTATAAATTTTTATAAATTCGGTAAAAAAATAATATAATTCTTTTAAAAATAAAAAAATTATATTTTCAAACATTTAGCCTTCAACTTTATCAAAAAAACTACTGATAAAAATTTTAACTACGTCGGATTGAATTTTTGTTTTTTGTTTTTTTCCATTTCAAAATTGTTTAATGATTATTATTTTAGTTTCCATGTCCGTATTTCACAAAGTAAACGACATATTGTAATGATTGGCCACGAAGATAAAATATTTTCCATTGAATACCACCAAGATGGAGAATTTATATAAAACGAATATTCTTTGACACATTTTTCTGGATTATCCAAATGATCTTTGCAATTTGAATGTATAATTTGAAATTTTTCATTCAACAAACTCTTAGAAAGGCCTTGTTTTCTTAAAACATTTTCGTTTACTTGAAATGAACAACTGTTGTCCGTATGTCCGATATACTCCACCCATGAATCTCTGATCAAATTAATTTCTCTGTCATAGAGAGGTTCAACCCTGATTAGCTTGTCATTGTCTTTACCGAATATAAATAAATGGCATCTGGTAACTGGTTTATTTTCACTTGGTAAACGTACTTTAACCATTGGGCCTTTTACTTTATTATTAAGAAGTTGTATTGCAGCTACCAGTACATCCGATTCATTGTCTATTTAAATAATTTAATTATTAATATTAAAATCAAGTATAACATTAATTATTGTTTAAAAGAAATTTACCTTTTTCAACGCATTTAATTTGACTAATTAAATTCAACAATATAAACAATATGAAAAAATAAATTATCTTCATATTGAATAGTTGTTTTATTCACTTTTTATTATTCGAATTTTCCTTTTTTCAATGTTAACGATGGAATTTTGACACCTGTCTTTAATAACGACTGTTGTCTACTAATTTTTTTTTAATTTAAAGCCTCTTATTTAAACGTTTTGGGGGATATTATTGTTATAGCCTCAAGTTAAAGATAAAAAGGTCATTATATTATTTCTTAGTAAAAAAAAAAAATTAATCACGACTAAAAAAAAAAAGGATTTCCAATATATCCTTATCATTTTTTTAAAAAAGTAAAAAAAATCTGTTATTTTATATATTTTTAAAATTTATTTATTATATTAACAAATATATTTACAAAAAAATAATAAAAAAAGTACTTACGAAACAATTTTCTTCTTTTTAGAATTTAATTCAGTTGATTGAAAAAATATTTTTCCATCAAAACTTGGTGATTTTTCATAACGAAATCCATCGATAATTCTGTTTTTAATTTTATCACAAAATTCTGGTGTTTCTGTAGCCATTTTAGCAACATCATTAGCAGTCAATGTCTCCAATATTTTTCTAGGTATTTTTAACGTTGCAATTTGATGGCCACTTAGCTATTAACAAAACAAAAAATAATTAGATTAAATATGCCTATAAAATAATTAATTGATTAAAATGTTTAAAATAATTACCATTACGTCGACACTTAATTTATAATCCATATCAATTGCTGGCCATGATTGTTCAAGTACATCTTTATCAAGTTGAATACCAGGATCATCATTAGCAAGATGATAAGGTGCTGAACAAAAACCAGCCCATAATTCTGATGCAAATTGTGGTGCTACTGGAGCTAACATAATTATTTGTGTTGCTAATGCTCTTTCTAAATCACGACTATGTGTTAGTAATAATTTATTTTTTCTTCTAATTGCATTTGTAAAGCCTTGCATTTTTGATATGGCTGCATTAAATTGTTGTGACATAGTCAAATGTGATGTTACACCTTTTATATAATAATTTCTACTTTCAAATAAATATTCATTATCTTCATTTAATTCATTTTGTTTCAATGATATATTATCAATATCTTGTTTAGTCATTTTATTTCTTAATGTTAAAAATGTACCAATAGTCATCCATAAACGATTTTGCCAATTAAATATTCCAGGGAATGTATCATTTGACCAATTTCTACTTGATGTTGGTGCAACATCAGCCAACATAATTAATCTAGTTGTATCAGCACCATATTCATTAAACATTTCCATTGGATCAACACCATTATATTTCGATTTTGACATTTTTTCCCAATTTGTTAAAACTGGCGTACCAGTATTTTTATTAACATATTTATTGTCATTTGTTAATTCAACTTCATCTTGTTTAAGATATTTACCACTTTCTTTATCACAATATGATTTTCCCATAACCATACCTTGGACTAGTAATTGTCTAAATGGTTCACGTGTTGGTAGTAATTTTTCTGAATGTAAAAAATGATTGATAAATCTAGCATAGTATAAATGTAATGCTGCATGTTCTTTACCACCAATATAAAGATCAACTGGTAAATATTTAAATGATTTATCTGTTGAAAACATTTCCTTGTCATTATTTGAATCAATAAAACGCATAAAATACCATGAGCTATCAACAAATGTATCCATTGTATCAGCTTCTCTTGTAGCATCATTACCACATTCTGGACACTTTGTTTTAAGCCAATCAGTTGCTTCACGTAAATTTGGTATTTTATTATTTGACGATGATATTATTGGTAATTCAACTGGTAATTGATCATTTGGTACTGGTACAGCACCACAATTATCACAATGTATTATTGGTATTGGTGTACCCCAGTATCTTTGTCTTGATATTAACCAGTCACGTAGCCTTGAACTAACTAAATGACCACCAATATTTTTTTTTTTAGCTTCTTCCATGACTTCATGACGTTGTTTAACTGTTTCTTCTTGTGTTAACTCGTCCAGCTTATCATATTTAATACCAACTAAATCACAAAATTCAGCATCACTCTCATTAACACCAGGTATACCCAAATAATTGTCTCTCATTTTTGGATATTTAATATTTTTTGAATAATAAATTGGTATAGCATCACCAGTAAATGGATTAATAACACTTGCATCTAAATATTTTTCTTGTACATCGGTGAAATTATTAATTTTAACTTTTGATAAAAAATTATCACGTGATACAGCAACAAATTTAATATGTTCAATAAATTCTGGTTTATCTGTCCATAGTGTTATTTTTTTTGGTTTTTCATTAATATCACATATTAATTCAAAATCAATTGTTGTACCATCACATTTACCAATCCAATTTTTTTGTATTTTAACAATATCACGCCAATTTTTTAATATTGGATCATCAAGACCATCATACAATGATTTTGCATATAATGTTGTTTTAATAAACCATTGTTTTAATAATTTTTTTTCAACTTTAGCACCAGATCTCCATGATTTACCATTTGTATCAACTTGTTCATCAGCAAGTACAGTTTTATCAATTGGATCCCAATTGACATAAGATTCATTTTGATATGTTAAATTTTTTTTATATAATTTTAAAAATAATTCTTGTGTCCATTTGTAATAACTTTTATCACATGTTGTTAATTCACGTTGCCAATCAAAATCACAACCCATACGTTTTAGTTGTTCTTTCATATTTGTTATATTTTTTTGAGTCCATTCTGATGGATCAATGTTTCTTTCAATTGCAGCATTTTCAGCTGGTAAACCAAATGCATCCCAGCCCATTGGATGAATTACATTTTTACCATTCATTCTATGAAATCTTGATATTGCATCACTTATTGCATAAACACGGACATGTCCCATGTGAAGTGATCCTGATGGATATGGAAACATTGATAATACATAAAACTTTTCATTATTTTCATTTTGTGTTGGTCTTTTTAAAATTTTTTCTTTCCAACTTTCTTCAATTTTATGACGTACATTATTGTCAATAAATTTATCCTGTAATTAAACAAATTAATTTTTATTATTATTATTATTTTTATTATTATTAATGTATCATGTTGTTATTAGTATTAATTTACCCATAAATTTAGACTATTCGAGGAATGCCTTAAAATGACATTGTTGATTAAACTATTGACTCTTTTTATTTGGTATTTTAAAGAATTATTAAATATTAGATAGGTCATGTTTTTGTTTTGTTTATAATTTGTTCATAACAATATCCGGCTTTTCCTTTTGCCCTGCTTTGGCCCTCTATGAAATCCAAAATGGTCTCCTCCTCAGCGCTACAGCGTGGCCACCAAATAGAAACAGTCAACTAAATACATTGTTAGATAAATATATATAGTTGGTACTTGTCTCTTGCATGTGGTTGCCAGTTGCCACTAAAATACAATAAAACAAAGTATATAGCCTCCACGTGGGTAATTATTTAAAGTTATATCATAAGTAAAACTACATTTAATTACAAAAATGAAGAATAAATCATTAAAAAGAAGTGCTCCACCAACAAAAGATGTAGAGCCATCAGTTGAATTACCAGCAAAACGATCATCTGATGAGCCTCCAGCAAAAAAAGTATTTATTATTTAACCTCAAATTATGTGCAACTATTTATTTTTAAAATACATTAATTAATTAATTAATTAATTAATTAAATTATATTTAATCAGGTCAAATGGATAAATCGACAACGAGTATTAATGCTTGCATCACGTGGAATAAATCATCGTGATCGTCATTTAATGGAAGACATCAAAAATCTAATGCCTCATCATCGTACTGAAGCCAAAATGGAGAGACAAAAAAATCTTCAAGTTATTAATGAAATATGTGAATCTAAAAACTGCAACAAAGCAATATTATTCGAAGGAAGACGTAAACGTGATCTTTATGCTTGGTTTTCAAATAGTCCAGTTGGTCCATCAGCTAAATTTATGGTTGATAATGGCAAGTATTAATTTATAAACAATTAAAAAAAAAAAAACATATAACATAATAATTAATTAATAATATATATTGAAATTCTTACAGTTTATACAATGGGTGAATTAAAATTAACTGGAAATTGTTTAAAAGGATCAAGACCATTATTATCATTTGATGAAAACTTCAGTCGTCTTCCACATTATGCATTGTTGAAAGAGTTGTTGACTCAAATATTTGGTGTACCAAATAAACATCCAAAAAGTAAACCATTCTTTGATCATGTTTATACATTCAGTGTTCTTGATAACAGAATTTGGTTTAGAAATTATCAAATTTTAACTGAAGATGGTGGTCTTGCTGAAATTGGACCAAGATTTGTATTAAATCCAGTTAAAATATTTGCTGGTAGTTTTGGAGGTGAAACAATTTGGGATAATCCAAATTACATATCACCAGCAAAATATCGTCAATCAATTAGCAAAAAAGCTGGCACTAAATACATCAACAGAATTGAACAAAAAATGACACAAGAAGCTAGTAAACCAACTAAATCATATGATCTTAATCCACTTGATGAAATATTTAAAGAATCATATAAAAAATAAATTCAATAACTACTTTGTATACTGGTTTTTTTTTTTATTTTATTTAATAAAAAAACAAAAATACAAATTATTAAATATTTTATAAATCATTATTTTAAAATAAAAGTTTTGTGCTTTCAATAATTATTTGTTGATTTTTTTTCTTTAGTCTAATGTTGGTTAATTTACCATTGGTGTCATTTCATGACCATTTGTACTTGTATCATTATTTCCAATTTGTGCAAGACCAAATTGACGCCATTTTCCATTTTCTCCATTTAAATTTTTATCCTCACAAACACATAAAAATAATGTATCAATAATTGTTTCATACAATGATATAACACAGTGTGCTATAAAAAATGATATAATACAAACAACAAATATTGGTACAGCATAAAAATGTAACTTTGGATCTTGTCTCATGAATAATAATGCAATACTACCAGTTGCTGCTGTTACAAAACATTTGCCAAGGAACAAAATAAAATCACCAACACCATTAACAACAGCAAGTTGTAGTGCATTACTAACAAGTGTTGAAAATGCAATTCTAGCTGATTTACAAAAATTAGTACCTTCAATAGCAACAACAGTATATGCATTTTGATTCATAAAACGTATAAACTTTTCTAAACAATAAAAACAACAAATACAACATTTTAAACCACATTGTGAACATGGTGATGTATCTTTTGTTTTTTCGAATTTCTCGTGTAAATAAGTCATAATTAAACGTGGAATTTTAAATATTGTTATTAAAAATGAACCACAAGCAACTGAACCAAGATGATAACTGAATAATTTACCAATTGCTGAACATACTGGTGATTTACCATCTTCTTTACCACGAAAATACCATTGTGCAACAGCACCAGCAATTATTAAATTTTGACAACCAATTATAAATTCAGATACCCATATAAAACCAATGAAATAAACCCACCACATATATTTAACCCATGTTGGATCAACATATTCAACAACAGTCAAATCATTAAACTGATTGATTGGTACATTTATTTTTTTTGGCTCAACAAATGGTGTATATACTTCTGTTGCTGCATTTAACATTTGAAAATGACCAGATGAATTTAATTTTGATATACTTTTTGTTGTTGGATTATTTGCTGTTGCCAAACACAAAAATACGATTATCCAAAATGTATAAAATAATAACAACGCAATGAATGTTAATATTGGTTGAAAGAATAAACCAGGTAATTCAGCAAGACATTTTGCACTTTCACGAAATAAAATATTCATAAATTCAATACGTGAACGTAAAAAACATATCAATAATAATAATATTATTGTTACAACTGTTGCTATTATTGAAAATATTAAAAAAAAACGTTCATTTCTTACTGATTCATCAAGTAGTTGGCTTTCATCTGTCATATCCAGTGTAAATTTTATTTTAAAATATGTCATCCAAAGAAGTGATGTACCACCTGTTTTAAATTATTGATATTATTGTTATTAATAATAATTTATAGAAAAGATTAATAGATAACTATTATTGATAGACATACCAATTGATGCAACGCTGACTAAAAGTATAACAACCCATGTTACAATTGACGCCATCAAATGAAATATAGCAATCATAAATAATGAAAATATAAATGCCAATATTGACAGTGCAAGTATTTCTCTCCATGTTTTATAAAGATCACCCAAAAATTGTTCAATTATTGGCCATGAATTTAACACATCACCATAAATATTTGATACTAGCTTTTTAGTAACATCAGTGATGACTCTTGGTACACAACGATTTAATATTGGTCGACTATCATATACTGGCATTTTTGGACAATAATAAGTTTCATTTTTATTCCATTTATCAACTGGAGTATCACAAGGACTGAAGCCTGCCTCGACACGATAATGACACAGTTTTGAGCCAGTATCTTGATAAAATTTACAAACATCAGCCATACTGTTCATAGTACGATCTGGACATTTTTTAACGCATATTGTTCTTGATTGTTTAAAGTCTTTAATATCAAGATGAAAAAGATACCTTGAAAATGAAAAATAAGCTATTGTTTACATTCATTATATTTAAAATATTAATTATCAATTTTAAAAATTTAATAACTCACGGTTTATCACTTGTATCCTGACCATATAAATCAGTTTGACCAAGTTTTTGATTATTTTTCATTCCACAAGTATTACCAAAACTATCAGAGCCATTTATCAATCTCAATGGATTTCCATAAACAATTGCAAATGCAGCAATCATAATCTAAATAAATAATAAACATAATAATAATTTTTTTTGAATAATAAATATACCTAATAAAAAATATTTAATTTATATAATTACCATTAAAAACCAAAATGCAATAAATAAACAAAGCCAAAAAACATCAGTGCATCCACGAACTCTTGGTGATGGCTGTTGTTGCTCTTCATCATCTTCACCATCACAACACGACATTTTTCTATTGCCGAAATAAATGAATCAACACTTGTTTGGGCTTTAGTTAACTAAATAAAAAATTGGAGCAATATTTTGGAGTAAACAATTACTACTAGAGGATTATTTAAAAAAAAAAAATCAATGTTTTGGAATGAAGGCGTCGATTTAGATGATTCTGGACGCGATTCGAGAAATCGAAGCGCTGTTTTTTTATTTCTTTTTGATACATTATTATTCTGGGGATATTGTGTCATTCATCTCTCTCTTCATCATCATCATCATCATGGAGGGAACACTCCCTTTCTTTCTCCAGCAACCAATCGCAAAATTTCGAAATAATTTAGTCCAGCTTCTCACTGGTCGTTGTTCTTATCTCAACTTGTCATCTCTCAACACTATATTTTTTTTTTAATTCCTATATGACCCCCTACTTGAATACTTATATATTTTGTTGTTGTTTTTTTCTAAGCAAAATGGAAAATATTCTATTTAAATAATAATTTCATAGTAAAGTAAAAAAAAAAATTTGAATTGTTAATTTGGATATTTGAAGCAAAATTATAATAATAATATGTTCAAGAGAGAGTCATTAAGTATTGGTGGTGTTGGTGAATCTATAATTATGTCTGGATGATGCTACAGTGTCATATAAAAACATAACCTTGCTTAATGATAATTTTGTATATATAAAAGTGTAATAATTAGTTTATAAATAATTGTTGTATTTATAATATATTAATAATAATTAATTAAAATGGATGAAGATAGTGGTAAAAAAATGAGAGGTAGAACAAGAGGACGAGGTCGTGGAAGAGCTAGAGGACGTGTCAGAGGACGTACAAAAAAACCAATGAAGGTATATGTTAAAATATATTATAGTTAATGTTGTTGTTAATAAAATTTTGTTTGCTTGTCTGTTGTAAAATGAATAATTAAATAGGTAATTGAAAGTGATGATGAAGAAACATTACCAATAACAAATACTGAAGAAACATCAATGGAAATTGATAAAAAATTAGAACAAGATGATGAAAAACATTTAAAAACACAATTACCATTATCAACAACATCAACAACATCAACATCAACAGCAACAACAACAACAACAACAACGACAACAACAACAACAACGACACCAATAGCAACAGAATTTGATTTAGAAGCTGATATATCACAGTTAGAAGCACCAACATTTACAACATTAAATAGAGGTCCACCAGAACCAATGTTAAGGCTTCGATGGGATCATCGTGTTAATTTAATTGGCGAAAAAGTATTAAATCCAATGATACATTGTTGTGATAAATGTCTAAAACCAATACTCATTTATGGACGTATGATACCATGTAAACATGTTTTTTGTTTATCATGTGGTAAACGTGAAAATAAGGTATGTCCTCGTTGTATGGATAAAGTATCAAGAGTTGAACAAACTGGTTTAGGTACTGTCTTTATGTGTACACATGGTGGTACTAGATATGGTAATGCTGGATGTCGAAGAACGTACCTGAGTCAACGTGATTTACAAGTAATTATTATTATAACTTTTTATACTTTTAAATGTAAATTAATGTCGTTTTTTAATAATTTTTTTAGGCTCATATAAATCATCGACATATATTAGTACCCCCAACAACACTATCAACAAGTCAGACTGATCAAACATCATTATTTACTCATACTAAAACAGATATTGATACGTCAATTATAAATAAAGTAACACCAGGAATGATGAATCCAATTAGAATCAAACAATTACAATCACATATGGTATCACAACAACCACAATTGGGTAATGATCCAAGAGTTAATTCATCAACAAATCAAACGTCTGTTGATCATCGACAACAACAACAGCAACAGCAACAACAACATAGACCACAACAAATGATGGCAATGCAAAATTATACTCAAAATAGCTCAAGTACAACAAGTACAACAATGAGAACAAATTTAATAACTGTTCCAATACAAGATAACTCAATTAATCATGATATTCATTCACAACAACAGCAACAACAACAACAACAGAGTCATCATTATTATCAACAAGCACAAGTTGCTTATGGATACAGTGTGCCTCCTCCAACAGTATCACAAAATCAAAATTATTATTCCGGACAAGTTGGTTATCCATCACAACAACAACAACAGCAACAGCAGCAGCAACAACAAGGGCAAGGCCAGTATGTTGCAACGAGTGGGAATATTCGTCCATCACCCAATGGATTTATACAACAAGATGGACAGTATGCACAGCAACAAGTGCCATCTCAAACTCAGTGGAATCAACATCAACAACAACAATTTTACAGATGAACCTGGGATTATTTGTCATCAATTATTATTATTATATATTGTTGCAATGATAAATTATTAACAAAGTTTACATAATAATGATCTTTTATTTGATTTATTTTATTTTTTTTTTTGGCATTACACCGATAAACAATTTGTTTTACGAACAATAAACGTCTTTATTTTTTTTTTTAAATGGTTTTTTCTTTTAATTTTTCCATCAAATTTAATTTAATTTAATTTAATTTTAATTGATATTTAATTGCTTTTTTTTCTATTATCTTCGAGAAAATTTAATCTTTTAGAAGAAGCTATTATTAATTTTTTATTTTTCATTCGGCCACAAAGAAAAAACAAGTCAGTCGTTAACCTCTATATTAATATTTATCAACATTTATACAATTTTTTTTTTTGATTAATGATTTTTTGAATGTTATTTAGCGGAAGACAAAATATATTTGATGAAAAAGTGAGAAGAAGAAAATTTCTACGACACTCAGAAACTACATGTTTTCAACAATAAAATCACGTATCGAGATATTTTTTTTTTATTTACATTTCAACGTGTAGAAAATAATATTATTTTTTTCAAAAATCAACTATAATTTTTTATACATAAAAAAGAAATTATAATATTAATTTTGTGTATTTTTTTTTTTAAAATAAACAATACACAAAAAAAAAAAAAAGAGGAATAGTGAAAAAAAAAACAAAAAAAATTTCGAAATATTTTTGTTATTAATATGCACATGTATTTATGAAAAAAAAAAAATTAATTAAATCTCAATATTATGATGAATTATTTATTTAAAATTTAATAAATGAGATAACCACGTTAAGTCATATGCAAAAAATTCAAAAACATAATTTGTTTTTGTTTAATGTACTATTGACTTGAAGATTGATCAAAAATTATGATCGAAAAATTTAATTTAAAATTAATTAACTTGATCACGTATTTGACGTCATGTGACTGTGAATATTGGCATTCATTTGTGGAATAAGAGGAGAAACAAGTGGCTTGGGTATTGGTGATTCTGGTATAGCAATTGATACAGCATTTGACAAGTGTTTTTTATTTCTATCTTGTTGCCAGGGTTTAGAATGATCCTTGCTCAAACGTTCACTCAATGCTTTCAATGCAATTTGTCTATAAATAACAAATCAAAATCAATCAACTGAAATAAGCCTAATAAATAATTAAAAAAATTATAATAACCTTCGTCGTTCACTGTCTTGTGGATCAATACCAGGCAAATATACAACAAGACCAGGTGGTGCATTGGACATATCAAAACGTCTAACAACTTTTCTACATAATCCAACTCTTACAAAGAAACTGTGAACAGTATTGCTCACAACAGCAATTGGTGGCTGTAATACATTTGGAAAGAAGCTAAAAAATAAAACAAAAAGTTCAATATCCATTTATTGAATTAATAATAAATAAATACAAAAAAATATAAATAAATTTACCTTGCAAAAGTAAAATTATCAGCCATATCACCTCTTGATCCATTTGTATGTTTTTGATAAAATCTTAGATAAATCCACGATACAATAATACCACTTAAAAACATTGTTGGATGTGTACCTTCAAGTGCACCAACAATCCAAAACAATAAACTAAAAAACCATACAGTTAATGGGATGTTTCTATTTGTTATTTTTCCCATAGGTGTTTTAATCAATATTGTATCAGGCATTATTTGTTTAACAGCAACTGTTACACCTAAAAATTTAAATTAACATAATATTAATGATGGAAACTATTGATGATTCATTGAGCAATATAATTACCAGCAAGATAACCAGCCAATCCATGTATATGAGTACCAAATAATAAATCAGTATCACTTGTACACATGTATAAAAATAGATAAAATAATGATGATATTATTGCAACACCAAAATTAACAATTGCAAAAAATGACATCATTTCAAATGCACCCCATAATGGTTCAATTAATTTACCACATAAACCAACTGTTACAATGTCAAGGCATACTTCCCATAAATGAATTTCCAAAAAACAAAATGTAAATGCTGTCCATATCCAAAATGCTGGTGGCTTTAAATAACCTGGTGTTACACTCAATGCAATTATCATTTGCTCCATGTATGATAGACAATATGATATCAAAACAACAATACATATAAATTTGACACTTGCACTTGTGTTGCCTAATAATGCTGCAAATTGTTGTTGAAAATATGGCATATTTCTACTGAGGCCTTTCATCGTTGTCATTTTATTTTTATTTATTTAAATTATTAATTATAATGTCAAAAGTTTTTTTTTATTATTTAATATCCTTTTTGGTTTAATCACTTTTATTCTCATCATAAGACACAAAAAAATACATAAATATTTTCCTTTTTCTCTTCAACAAATGGGATGATGTCAAAAGTTTTTTTATCTTTTTTTTATTATTATTGTTTTGTTGGACTGTCTTAATAAACTAACTGACTGTAATTTCAACTTTCCAGCAAAGGGTAATTTACCATTCGAAATTTAAAAACCAAAAATTGCTATTCTTTTTTTGTTTTTATTTTGTTTTTTTTTTATGTAAATGACTAAAAATTAAATAAGAGTCAAATTATAATTTTATAAATGCCTGGTGTTTGTCCACGTTGTTTACGTAATGTTTACTTTGCTGAAGAAAAACTTGCACTTGGAAAAGTTTGGCATAATCTCTGTTTTTCTTGTCGTCAGTGTTAATCATATGTTTTTTTTTTTTTTTTAAATATAAAAACAAAACAAAAATTATATAATAAAAAATGTATTTGATTTTTTCATGTTTTTAGTTTTTAAAATTTATTTTTTTAGGAAATTGTAGAAAATTATTGGATAGTTGTACTGTAATAACGTATGAAGGTGATTTATTTTGTAAAAAGTGTTGTCCAAGACCAACAACATCAAAACGACAAGATATTATACAAGAAAAAAAAGATATAACCTGTTGTTGTTGTTGTTGCTGCTGTATAACTGAAACTTTTATTGACAATAATTCTGAATGGACATCAAAACTTAAAGATGTTACCAATGAATCATCTGATGATGATGATGAAACAAATTCCAGTAGCGAATGTTCAATAACATCTTTGAAAAGTCAATCAGATCACAATTCACAAAGGTAAGCTATTAAAATCAACAACAAAAAAAACAAAATAAATAACACTAATCAGGTCAAGCTTTATTTTTAAAAGTTTAAATAATCATCATCTTGATGCATCACCACCATCACCTGTCAGCCAAGATAAGCCAGAAAATCCAAAAAACATTGAAAGCATGTCTCTGAATCTTAAATCGTAATTACCTTTTAAAACAAAAATTTAATAGAAAAAAATAACAAACAAACAAATCAAGTTTAAGTATTGATTTTTAGATTAGATTCTCCAAGATTACTTGCAGATATAAAGTACGAGGATTCATCAGTTCCAACCTGTTTAAAAAATCTCTCAAATTGTCGTCGAGTGTCATTTAAATACAAAGAAGGAGATAAACTAAATGAAATAATGAAAAAAGACTATGACAATGACAATTCAATGGATTTAATTGATAAATCAATTGACATAAATGAAAAAAGATTACGTGGAGGTTCTGGGTGTTGTTGTAATCGTGATAATAATACATCATCGAATATCAAAGACAATGAATGTTGTTTAAAAACACATCATAATTATGAATCAATTAATAAAAATACGACACATGAAGAAACATCATGTGGATCAGGATCACCAAGATGTGGTAATGGTGGTTCATGTGGTGGTGGTTGTCGTGGTAGTTGTGGTAAACAAGGTCAATCATGTTTACCATCTAGAACATGTACAACTCCAATTGCATCAAATCGTCGTGTTCATCATTATCCTCCAGTTATTGATACAAATAGGTCATATTATTTATTATTATTATTAAAATATATAATTAAAATTCATTGTGTATTTAATTTAACAGATGCCATAGACAAAATAATAAATCTTCAATAAATTCTTGTACATCAAAAAAACGTCATCAAACACCAGACAATGAACAAGGCTGTAATGAATGTCAGCCAAAAGCTCCCGTCGGATGTGAGTGCCTTGGTGGAGGTGGTCTTGATTGTCAAAGATGTGGTAAAAAAGTTTATCATGCTGAGATGCATGTAAGTTTAAAATTAAAATAACAATTATATTCATTATTTAAACTAATGAATAACAGACCAATTTATCATCATTTTTTTATTGTTTTTTTAGTTTGCATCAGGAGTACCCTATCACAGCATCTGTTTCAGCTGCCACTGCTGTCGAAAACCTCTGGAGACACTAACATATCATGAAAATTGTGGTGAAATTTATTGCAAACGTGAGTTTAAATAATTATTTACATTTTACAATGAGATTCTATATATAAATTATAAAATATTAATCTTGTTTTTTTTTTCATTTTAAATAGAATGCTATGTACGAAATTTTGGGCCACAAGGATATGGTTATTCAGGTGTATTACAAACACCCATGTGAAATAACAAAAAAAATGATGAAAATTAATTTTTTTTTCATATAAAATTTATTTTTTTAAAAAGCAAATTTATTCTTCATTCATTTGAATATATTTTCTTAAAAATATATGTCAATTAAATGGCGTGGAAATAATTTGTTATTGAGAATGAATAAAAATTAAATTTATATAAAATAATAATCAAAATGGATTTCCTTTTTTTTTTAACAATTGAATATTATTTTTTTATTTAATCTATTTATTATATTTTTTTTTATCGTCGATGAAGTATCGACTTATTTTCTTATTGTGAGATAAATCTATGGGTATAAGGACATGTATGTTTAAATGAAGGTTGGAGGATACAAATAGCTAGACCCCAAACACCCCTGAATACTGTCACAACAATTTCCAGATGTAACTATGAGGGGATCGTTCAATTCATTGAAAATATGTAGCATTATTAATAGCATGTTTATAGATTACAATATATTTTTTTTTTAATAGCATGTTTATAGATTACAATATATTTTTTTTTTTAATGAGACAGGTAGTCAAATAAATGTAAAACCCATATACAGAGGGCAACAGAATAAAATCCTTTTTCTATATTTTTTGTAACAAAAAAAGTCAACTCGATATAGAAAAAAAAAATTAAAACACAATTAAATAAATAAATAAAGTCAAATTAATATTATATATATGTTTATTTCTATTAATTATTCATTTTAAAACATTAAACAAACAATTAG
>JAPYYR010001333.1:0-18522 GCA_030523065.1 Aphidius colemani
TTTTTTTTTTTTTTATTATTTTTTTTTTTTTTTTTTTTTTTTTTTTTTTTTTTTTTTTTACACTACAGTTAACATAATATCGATTACATTGCACTCGAAATTTATAAATTCTAATATAATTTTAGTTATTTAATTATTTACAAAAAGAAAAAAAAAAGTATCATTTAAGTTTACAAAATAATTAGAAAATATATATATTTATATATACCAAAACAAAAAAAAATATAAAACTATAAACGAAAAAAAAAAAAAAAAAAAGCGTATGTAGTTTTATTGATAGTATACTATTTGTATGTTTAATGTTTTTAAGCATCTCATTGACAAGTAATTTTGCTTGTTTTAATCTCGTGCCCTGCCCATCCGTTTTGTGTAAAAAAAAAAGGAAAAAAAAAAAAAGTCAAGAACAAGCATACGAGTGACTAAAAGCCAACCTGTGTAAGGCAAGATGATTTTGTGTTAAGCGATAACGCAGGTTGAAAATATATTGTCCAGTTCATATTCGTAACAGGAAAATGACCGTTGACCACCTACTAGCAATGGATATCAATACTCATAATCTTACAGTGTTCATGTTAATGCATTTAATCTGTTTTTGATAAATGTTTTCAAATAAAAAGTTCATCTAATTCTTTCTTGAGTAATAACAAAAAAAAAATTTAAATAAATAAAAAAACAAAAAATGAATGAATGAATAAATTAACTGTAAGTGGACAAAACCAATAAGACAGTGTGTGTATCGATTAAGGTATACAGAATATATACATTGGCAGGAATTGAATCTGGTCAAGATAAAATGTGCCTTGTGAAATTTCTGGACATGTGTTAACTGGCTTCTTGAACACGAATTAAACACGTGTGTATGCTGAAACGTCATCATTTTGCAAAAACGTGTTTATCAACATGATAATCTTCATTCGACTGATCATGATTAATTAAACAAAAAAAAAAAAAGAAAAAGAAAAATAACAAGGAAATTGCAGATAAATTGATTACTCTGACTTGTGCATCCTTGTGTGTTAGATTAATGCGGAAATATATTTGCATCATCAAAACAAATTATAATTTATAATCTTATTGTTAAATCAATAGGTCGTCTTTTAAGTATTGGACTGTCTCTGTCACTATCATTAACATCAATATCAACATCAGAGTCATCACTACCAATTGTTAATTGATTATTTTGTTTCATTGAAAGATCAATTGGATTATCTTGTGGTGGTGGTGGTGTACAATCATTATCTAACAATGATATTGGTGAAATTGAATTTGAATTTCTTGATATAGATGAATGACTTTCTGATGTTCTTTGGCGTTTTAAAACTGTATCAAGGTAATATCTCTTATCATTTGTGACTGCATCATCATCGTCATCATCGTTCTCACCATTATCATCGTCATCATCATCATCATCAATGACATCCATTAAGTCATTACGATTTTTTCTATATTTATTATTATTGTTGTTATTATTATTATTATTGTTATTTAATGTAAATTCATTGAATGATAAATTTTTAGTTGTTGTTGTATTGTTACTGCCAATTGGTGATGTTGATAACATTGATGGTGGACAAGGAATGATATTTGAATGATTTGTATTATGTTGTTGTGCATAAAGATGATACGGCGGAAACATTGATAAACTTGGTGGTGGCATAAATGATGGTGGTAGTAATGACATACCACTGAGAAAACCAAGTGGTATACTACCAAGTTCAGAATGAATTGGTCGATAGCCAGGATGAAGTCCATATATACCACGTCTTTCTGATATTTCAACAGAACTATCACTATTATGTGATTCTGGTGAGCTTATTGATGGTGGTGTTGAATTTTTATAATCATCAATACCAAGTATCAATGATTCATCTTTATTTCTTGAATTTCTATGAACCCTCATTGATGAATTTGACGTATTATTACCATGTGTTTTGAGATGATGTGTCGGTATTGTTTGTTGTTGTTGCTGCTGTTGTTGTTGCTGGTGTTGTAGTTGTTGTTGGTGCTGTTGTTGCTGTTGATGATGATGGTGTTGCTGTTGATGATGTTGCTGTTGTTGTTGTTGTTGTTCTTGAAGTAGACAATGTATTTTAAACCAATTCGAACGTCTACCATATCTTGATCCTGATTTAGACATTCCAACAACTAGACATTTCTTGAGACGACATGCTTTACATGCTGTACGATTTTTTTTATTTATAACACATTCACCTCCATTTTTACACTCAGAGATACTTGTTACGTTGTTGTATGAACGACCAAAAAATGACTGCAACAAATAGAAACATTTTTCATTATAATTAAAAGATGACATTGTTTCTTTTATTTAAATATGGAAAAAAAATTATTATTATTTATTGCAATATGTATTCACATTGTTTCATTCATTGGGCTTGTAAGTTGGAAAAAAAAAATAAAAAAATATGCGTGCATGCACAATTGTCCTTTATAATTGTTAAAACAAGTGAAGTAATATAATTCCAAAACATTAAAAAAAAAAAAAAAAAAAAAAACAATAAAAGAACAATTTATCACAATATAATTCTTACTAAATCAAAATGGTCCTTAAAAATCACGTTTTATTTTCTTTTTTTAAACAAATTGGCGTGCGAGTATGGCACACGCGGTAAACAAAGTAATTGTAGTTTCGTTTTCTCGGTTAAAAGGGACACGGTCGTCGACTATGAAACAATGGAAAAAACAAACCAAGAACTTTGTAATAATGTATATAAAGAAACCGGATAGATAAATATCTAAGTGCAACTGAATGTCCTGGTGCAAGAGGTCTACACCAACATTGAAAATTTTATCAACTTCCCAAACAAACGAAAATATATATGCAATCTATCTGTCTTTTTCTGAGCTAAAATGTTTTAAAAATTATAGCAGCTTCTTTATTTCTTGACGAAGAAAAATTAAAAGGAAAAACGAAAAAAAAATAATCTCAGTATTTCAATTTACAATTATGATGATATAAAATAAAACATGAATTGTTACCAACAACCTCGTCATTTTCCTGCGCTTTCCCTTTTATTATTATCTGTTTTTTTTTTTTTTCCCGGACACATGTGTTGGCGTATGTATAGATAATATTATTAATAGTTTCCGGCTGGTTCATCACCATCAAATGTTAAAAATAGTCCTCAATGTTCATAGATGCGTACAAGACCCATCAAATTATATATCGACACAAAAAATAAATATATTTATATACCTGTCGCGCAATATTAATATGTCTAACATTAGTCTGTGACAATTGAAGTCACAGAACTGCGACGAAAACTACAGCGATGATAATGATGATGATGATGACGCTCTTTGGTCAGGCTTACAACTCAATATGACACAATCAAGTTGCCACCATTATTTACAACAACTTAGACTTATGCAATTAGATGACAATGGTAACCTCGTGCCCGAGTTCTTTTTTTTTTTTAATTCTTTTTTTCTTTTTGTTTTGCTGTCGAATTTAATGATTCCGATCAGGTGAAATCGTTTTATTCGTTATTATTAATTGAGGTCAATATTGAAATTTTATGTCGTTTATCATTTGGCTCATTTTATATATTTTTAACGTTTTCGATTGACAATATAGCTATTGAACATGTTAATATTTTTATATGTATATATTTATTAAAGATCAGGTGAAAGAGATAAATATTAGACGAGAGAGAGGAGAGGTATTGAGGATTCTTCCGGTGATTCGCACTTGCCCGCCACAATTGTTTCCGCCCTAGTTAACTATTATGCAATTCACGACATTGTTTTTATATTTCGTTATTTCGTTTTCAAGCCCATCCTAGCATATCGTTTGATGCCACAATTTTTATTTATTAGTTTTTTTTTTATTCTTGGAGTTTATTATTATTTTTATTTTTTTACGTTTTGGTATATTTTTTTTTTAAATTATAAACTATTATAATGTGTTGAAGATTATACATACGGAAATAATTTTTTTTTTTTCATTTAATACATGTTGCTTTGTTAGTTTATAAATAACGACAAAATTTATTAATTTTTGACAGACTAAAAAAGATAATATATATAAATAGAAAATTTTTATAATTATTATTATAATTTGACACACATTTTTTTTGTTTAGTCTTATCGTTTCTGAAAAAAAAATAAAAAATAAAAATTTATCAATTATTATCGTTAGTGTATATCAAATGAATAAATTTTATCTCAATTATTTTCTAACAAAAGCTTTTGTTAACCGTCAATGGAAAAATACAAATTATATAAACAAAATGATTGGAAAAACCTCAAAGCTAACTTGATTTGGTTATTATTAAAACTGACGTTTTTTTTTTTTGATAATTAATATTATTCAACTGACCTTGCAACCCTCACAAGTAAAAGCACCAAAATGGAATCCAGCAGCTGGTTCTCCACAAACTTTGCACTGTTGATTCATCTGCAATAAAAAAATTAAATTAAATAAATAAAACCTCCAACAAATTGTGAATGGTGACATTATGTTCAGCTTCATTAATTTTAAAAATTTCGCGTTGAATAATTAGACCAAAACGTTATATTTATTCAAGGAGAAATTCAACAAATTCTTATATCTTTTTCAAGTATACAAATTTTAAAATTACTGTAATATTTATATATTTTTTTTTCAAGATTTTTTCAATTTATGTTTTCATTATCATCGTTGTTGTTCTGCTCGATTCGAGTGAATGAGCGCAAAATAGAAAAGAAAATCTAGAAGAATAATAGACAAAAAATTAGATGAAAAAAAATTTTTAAAAAAATACGAGAAGGGAAGGTGGCTCTTTAACTTGCGCAATTTTGACTCAACAAGTCACTGGATCGTGGCAATGTTGGCATATATTTGTTACGTTCAACGAGCATAAAACTCATATCGTTCAAGGTATATTTTGTCTCTCCACATTTTTCATTTTATATTTTTTTTTCCATCCTCACACGTATCATCAAATATTTTATTTTTAATTTCTTTTTTT
This sequence comes from Aphidius colemani, assembly GCA_030523065.1. Lineage (NCBI taxonomy): Eukaryota > Metazoa > Arthropoda > Insecta > Hymenoptera > Braconidae > Aphidius > Aphidius colemani. The sequence continues at coordinate 4,971 of JAPYYR010001333.1, forward strand.
TTTTCTTTCTAAGGGATACACATCTATTTGAGACATCACAGAGGTAAAACAATATGACCCACATATAGACTTTCATACGTGACAACCAATCGCTAACTGGGAAAGTAAATTCCCAACTAATGGAAGAGACATCGAGAGAATATGTTTGATCAAGAAACCAAACTAACGTAAATATGCTTGCATCTCATCCTGACCTATACCCGAGGTATATATACACCAATTGACTCTATTCATTTTCATCATGACAACAAATACTCAGGTCAACTTCTTTTGTATGTATAATATAAATTTTTAAATTTATTTTTACTATTTATAAATTTTCCCCTCAACTACAACAGGTTTTATTTTCATTTTAAATTTTTTCTATATATATTTCATTTGTTTGATTATTGACACAAACAATGTACATTTATATTTTCAAGTATGTTTAGCATCCATGGCTTGGAAACCATGTAGTTTAAATTCTGGTATGAATTTTTTTTTCCAAACGATAATCATCTCTATCAGATAAATAAAATATCCCCATAAACTATATAGTCATTCACAGGTAAAAAAAAAAAAAAATTCTAAACATTTATTTTTTTAAATACTTGAAAAAAAATATATAAAATTATACAAATATTTCCGTAAATTTATTTTCATCACACTGTGAACCGCAAATTTATATTTTGAAATTGTCACAAGTGTTGTCTGAGTTATTTAAAATCTAAAAATGAGTATATTAATGTCGTATAAAGTGAGGTAATAATTTTGTGGTTTATTTAGACAAAATAACTTTTACTTTTCTATTTTTGAATAATAATATTGTTAATAATATTTTACGTTATTATTTATTGTCAACTGAATAAAACAATAATATTAATAATTAAAATATATTTTTATTTAATATAAAATTAAGATACGTCAAGCTCGAATGAACTTGTTTGTTTTGGTTGATAATTTTACCAGTGCACGTGCGCATTTAAAACAAAAAAAAAAAATAATAAATAAATAAATACATATATTTATCTGACCCGCACCCTGACTATATGGACAATTGTGTGCAGGTGTGTATCCGGTAAATATAATGGTGTTGGTGTCCTCATCGTTGATCGCAGGTGTCGTTCTGGCAAGTGCCCAACCGATATACAAATGCGTGCCCGTGTATGCCAAACATAACGAGATAAGAAAATAAATTAAAAAAAAAAAATTACAGAAAAAAAAATCATGGAGATGAAATGCAGATGAGGTAAACGACCTGTTTCTTTTTTATTATTTTTTGACCTCCCAGTGAGCTCTTAACATTTTGACATATCCTTGCACTTCAGTTGAAGATTCAAGGATGGAGATGAAGGGAAAATCATCAGATTTTTTCCCTTTAATTTTTTTTTAAATACGAATATATATATTATTTCTTCACTTTGAAATAAACGGATCTATCTTGGAAATCGAGAATCGCCATGAGGCACAAACCGGCAATCGGTTGCAATATAAAAGCCGAGCCGTGAGAATCATAGCAGCTCCCTACTGGTATATAAAACTTGATCGTTTTCATCACGTCGGCATGACTTTAGAATCATCAAGTTTAAATTATATAAATATTCAATCGATTTTTTTTTTAAATCCATAATCTTGAAATTCAACAATCATATATAATAAAATTATATCAAGAATTTTTATTTTTTTATTTTTCTATTTTCTTCTTTTCACTATGAAGAATCTTCTTCTTTTCTTTTTTACCTTTTTAGAGGACAGACGATTTCCGAAAGTCGTAAAAGTAAATCATTATGGGCCTAAAAAATGCCCTGTTTTTTTAACGCTTAAACGTGGTGAAATAAAAAAACATGCATAAAAAAATAGGGAGAAAGGTAAAAACCTTGCTTGGGTACATTTAGTTTATGTGTAAACTGCGTTATTGAGGGGCTGTTTTTTATTTTTTTTCGGGGGCGTTAGACCTTCAGAAATAGATGAGCAAGTGAGGGACAATGTTTGGTGGGGTTTACAATAGTCTAAAACTTTTTTACAACCATGTTTTTTTAAAAGAGCGGAAAAAATGTTTTGTCATTGACATTTTTTTATTTTATTTTCTTTTTAGGAGTTAAACGTAATAATGCTGGACCCTGGTAATTTGTTTTTACGGATTGAAAATGAAAATAAAAAAAAAAAACCATTTTCGACTCTATTGTTGGTCAGCTCTTTATTTTTGGAGCTTTTTTTTCAACTACTTTCATTTGATTTTTTTTTTTTTTATGCATTAATTTCTTTTAAGTGCAAATTATCAATTTTGACAATAAAAAAAAACATGGCCGTGGTCAGTTATTTATTATTTGATATTAAAATTTTTTTTCACATCAATATACTTAGCAAAGATAATTTAATAATTTTTTTTTTCCGGGTCCCATTAAATGTTTTTATCAATTTATTTATATATTTTGTTTTATCATGTTTGAGCTTTGTAATTTTTTTCAGGATTATAAAATTGGAGTATTTTTGAATAAATTATAGAAATATTCTGGTAATTACTTTTTAATAATATAACTCGCTCATCGTCACGATCTGGTTACTATATGTATTTGAGAAGAGGGCAGCTTCCGTTGTGATGAAATATTTTCGACGTTTCGTGACGCACTGTTAGATCGTAACGATTTGCTAGTAGTGTTACGTTGACATTTGTTTATTGTTCTCATTGTTTGTCTATTGCTACGAGTATAATACTGCATATTATACCTTTCACTCGATATTTGATTCCATTTGCAATTGCTCAGAATCGCGTGATCTACTGATTTATATGCAGCTCTCAAGTAAATTTTTTTTTTCCGATTTTTATCTTTATAAAAAATTATTTCTTCATGAAGCTGAGTTTTAATTTTTTCATTTTAAACAAATTTCATTTTTATCGCATATTTAAGTTATAAAAAATAATAAAATATAAATGAAATAAATTTTATAAAATCATTGAAAATTCAATCGAGGCGAAAATAAAATTTCAAATCATTCAAATAAATAAAAGTAAATAAACAATGAAACGATTTACATTAAATAATAATTAATTATATTAAAAACTAACCTTGTAATAATATTAATCAGTCCAAAAATAAATAAAGTTGATTATATTGGAGTCAAATATATATCATATTGATCACAATAATTTCACAAAAACAAAAATAATATTTACAGTATTTTATTGTATTCCATAAACGCACTAGCACAATTAAATGAAAGAAAAGTTTTGGTTCAATTGAATAAATAAATAACAATAACAAAAACAGGATAATACAAAAATATATAATAATTGTATATAATGTCCACTCACTTCACCGTCAGTAATATAAAAGATATGATTTAACAATATTCCAACAAATATCAAAAATAAATAAATCCAAGTTAGAATAAGTGAAAAAAAAACAAAAAAAAAAAAAAAATTGAAAAACTATGCCAAGTGTGTTGATATGATGTTGGCCGACGGGTGAATGACTTGAGGGTGCTCTTTCAAGTTTTAGAATCACTTTAAAGTGTTATGTCCTCCCCACCCTCAAAGTACTCTTGTGTGTCGCGTCAGTCGTCAGGTAAAATTACCTTTTTTCTTTTTGCCCCTCTTTTTTTTCTAATTGTGTCTATTGAAAGACAACATTGACAAAATAGTTCAATAATTTTTAATTGATTCAATTATATAATCACTTGATTGAAAAAATGAAAAAATAATACATTAACAAAATAATTTTAAATAAATAAATGATAATGTTATTATAAAATTCGAGTTTATATTGTTACTCCAAAGACTTTATGAACTTAACTGCTTAACTGTCGACTCGATGCGTCGGATCAAAGCTGTAACATGCTTGGTCCATTCTACAGTACAGGTGGGTTTCCCCCCATAGGGGCGGATGATATTAGGTGGGAGATTGTTAGGCAGAAGGACAAGATATTTACTAGAGAGGTAAATACGATTTTCCATAGTGGGAGAATATTGCATGTGGTTGTTTGGTGCAGCAGGTAAAAGGGTGGGACACAACTATGACGCCTTATTTTACTCACGTGTGTGCATCAACTGCATAATCAAAATGAAAAAAAATATATGAAAATATGCATATGCAATAAATAGCATAAGGAAGGGGACAATTAAGGGGTCGGGCTTTTTACCCCTTCTTTTTATTTTATATATATTGATAACCGACACTTTTGATATTTAATCTGACACATCCCCACTATTTAATAATACATACACATATGAAATAATATCATACTTATATTAAATCATATATTCAATTATTCTATTAGCATTTAATATAAACATTAAAATGTATGAGTTTTTTTTTTTTAATTTAAAAATAAATACAAGTGTCACCTGTAATTTTGATTCATGAGGATAATTAATATTGCTTTGATTAATTAAATAAAAAATATCACCTTAAATAAATTGTGGATGATGTAGACGTACTTAAAAAAGCAAAATATTATTTTTTTTATGGAGGTTTAATAATTTTATTTTATTGAATTTTCTTTTCTGCGTTTATATATTTTTTTTTTATCGTAAAAAAACTAGGAAGTATTTTTTGAAATTTTTTTTGTATTGTTCATCAAAAGATTGCTTATCGAAAAAATTTTGTGTTACTTAAAAAATGAAGTAAAAAGTATTATCTTCTTGACAAGTTGTCACGTAGACCACAAATTTTATTAGGACAAACTATTATTGAGCTATGAATATATGATATTTTTTGTACCTGAGGCATATTTTTATTTCTACGTATTATTGATAAGGTCTTATCAAATGAGGATGTTTTTTTTTTTAAATATTATAATAATCTGGAAATAAGAAGTAATAATCAATTTATGACAATAGATTTGGTAAGTCTGATGACAATTTATATTTATAGTTAAATTTAATTATATATTTATGATAAATATTAATATGTTTCGAATTATATTCATGATATAATAATTTATTAATAAAAAATATTTCCATTTAAAATTGATAAATATAATAGTTTGGAGATTTCAATGCTAATGTATTTTGTTTAAAAATTAATAACTTTTTATATTCTATTTATTTTATTAATCACTGTCCTCAATATTTTAAAACAATAAAAATTATTTAACCTTCGAAAGCTGATTGCTTTATAATAATATTAAAATAGTTTATAAATTGAAAAAAAAAAATAAATGATAAGTCATTTTGAATTTAAATTGAAATATCATTTGAATAAATATAAATATAAATTTAGAGATAATAAAAAACTAAAAAAAAAAAAAAACAATTTATCAATTTATGTTTTGACAGTCGATTGGAGCAAAATAGTAAATATTTAAAAAGTATTGGTTTTGCCAGGAAAATAAAGAAAATTTGAAGGAAAAAAAAGAAAAGAAAAATAGGTGTGCAAAATTGTGAGCCATTGTGTTTTAAAAAAAAATAAAAAAAGGTACAAGAAGATGACTGAAGGTCATAAAAAAAGGTAGTGGATTCTAACTGGCGTTAAAAAACATGAGTAGTCACTATCCAAAGTGCCTATTCGATTTCAAAGATTTCTTGCTCATTATATGAGAGGGAAATAAAAAAATGAAAAAAAAAAAAAAGCTTCATCGTAAGTATCTTTTCTACAATATGACAATTTGTAAAAACCGTAATAAAATGCATTAGAAGAGAAAAAAAATAAGAAAAACTTTCCAATTGTTTGGCTTGATGTTTTTTTTTTTTTTTGTACCGTTATTGCCTAATTCTATTGTTATGAAATAAAAAAAAATTATAAATTTCACTTTGAGAAAAGTCGAAAAAGAAAATACATATTTTTTTTTTGATAAATATATTATAATATTAATTTTATTGAGCTTAAAAATAATTTAAATTGGAGATTTTGATGCGTGGGCTTTCATCAGTACGTTAACTCTTCCAACAGGTAGCGCCACATTTATCAATTTAGCCTATTTGTAATAAACCACATTTCAAAAATCATCGCGATTCATAATTCATTAACAATAATTAATTAATTGGAAAAAAAAAATCAAAATGATCAATGAAAAAATAATCTGTTTGTTTTTTTCTTTTTTCCATTAAAAATATCCACCTGTTGTCGAATAAAAAAATATATTTTTACAATTTTATAATTGCAAATTAATTATCCTTTGATTGATTTATTTTTTATTTTAAACATCCGGGGCTGATTAATTAATTTTAAAAATAACTATACCAATTTACTAAATAACACTTTAAATAATTTTGCAGTATTAAATTAAAATATCTTTCCCTCCTTCAATTTTTACGACTTTATTTCATTTTAATAAAGATTTTTCTTTTTCAAAAATTATTATATATACTACTGATAATAGTTTACCGTCATCTTAAAAATTTTTCTCAACGATTTATATAAACATAAAAAATGAATAAAATAAAAATTAATAATTATAAATTAATCATAAAAACCTCAATAACAAATTTATATGATTTTTTTTATTTTTTTTTTAATTATCAAAAAGAAGTATTATATCTTAATTATATTGTTTTTTATCATTATGTATTTTTAAAATTTTAGATTCATCAAATATAAAATTAAACAACCTTGTGACTGTTTGATTTTTTTTTCCAAATTGATGAGGAAAATAACTGAATGACGTATTATTTTGAAAATTCAATATTATGCCTAAGGCTTTTATGAAATATTTTAAGTCATACCTCTATTGAGAGCCCTTATAAACGTCCAATTTCGTACGAGAGAATCTTTTCTCACTTTTATCGGTATTTACCGTTCGATCACGTAGTTTCACTTTATCGAATTACCAGTGCTTGGGTGTCTTAACATCAAGAATCATACACACTCACACACTATATGTATGTTGTCCCCATCGATTTCATATATCTGTATTTTTTTTATTTTTCTTGTCTTTTCTCCTCGCCATTTACGATCGTAAACGATCAGTTTTACGATTCTGTGGAGCTATAATATAATACAGAGACGAATTTGAAATCGACCTCCGGATGTATCAGAATTCAGATTTATGATTAAGCGAAATAATAATATATATGAAATGTATTCAATGATGTTGATAGAATGAAAATTTTTTGAATATTTAAAAAACATTAAAAATAAAAAAAAAAAATAAACCGACAAGAATTATACGTATTTTTTTTTCGTTTAAATTATTGGCTTTGTAAATTTCGACAACTTCGATTACATGGATGAATTAAAAATCTCAACGTCGATAATCACAATGAATTTAATCGATATAATTGCCGTCAAAAAAAAAAATTACAAATAAATTTATTTAAAAATAAATCAGAAGATAATTTATCATATAAATTTATCCAGCCTTGAAATAACAATTCGGTGCAAATTCCTTGCTTGATGAGACATTTGACAGTTAAAATTTTTGTTCGTCTAGTCTTTTATATCTTTATGATTATGATAATTTAATTTTAAAAGATTTTTTCTTTCTTATAATCTTTATTATTATTTCTAAATATATAAAAACATTTCGAAAGCAACTTGTCGCAAATTTTGGTCAATGTGTCTCGTCTTTATCGCTAAAAAAGTGAATGTTTCGTTCAAAATTGCGGCAATCGAATTAAATTGAAGATGAGAAAAAAAAAAAAAATATATAGATATAAACATTTTGTATTTTTTATAGCTTGAAGGCATGATGTAAAAAGTATTAAAAAAAAAAAAAAAATGATACTCTCTAGACTATTTAGCAACATATATATTTTTTCATTCGAGTAAAGAAAAAGAATAAAAAAAATTAATAAAAATGTGTATAATATATATCAAAGACTTGAAATGTCAATTTAATAATTTTTTTAATTTTAAATATTTTCGTTAATATACTTGAGAGAATAATTACGGAATACTCAGGGCTGTCACAATATGAGTATGCAGGTGAGTATTATATCCAGTGGTGAAAGTAAGACAAAATTTGTTGGGTGAGAAGATGATCCACACGTTTAGTTGGATCCCTGGGGCTTTGCCCAAAGAATCTTCTCAATTTCCCCATGGACAAATTAACTGCGTGGCAATACATCGACACACATTTAATAAAATTAAATACATATATACAATTTAATGTATTATTTCTTATATTTTTTTCATTAAATTCAATCGATGTCATCGTCAACTTAAAGGTGTTGCAAATATATATGACCAACTCAGGCTACACATTATTTGTAATTTAATTTTATACTTTCACAAATAAACATTATAATCTACCAACATTTAAATATATGATATAAATATGTCAAGAATTTTGTAAATTAATTAATTAATTTTAAAAATAATTATTATTTTTGTTGTAAAGAAAAAAAGTAACATAATAATTTACTTGTTGTATATCGTATGTTGCTGAGAAGATGAAGAAAGCAATTATGACAGTCTCTTGAAGTTCAAATGGTGGGAAAAAGACCGAGTAAAGTATGGTATGAAAAAAAAAATTTATATATTTTTATACATTTATATTGAAACTGCGTGTATATAGAAAGAGTGACGGTAAGTTTGTTTCGTCCGACGCGCTTCTAGCTCGAAATTACATCGTAAAACATTCGATGTATGTACTATGCATCATATTTTTTTTTATAATTATTTCAATCATTATCATGTTTTCTAAATGAAAAAATAAAACATCATAAATAAAAAATTATAGTTTGTTTACAAAGCCTAGATATAGTGGTACACATATTCAATTTTTTTGCATACAACAAGTAAAAAATTTACAGTTTAATCTGACGCATGTTGCGTGCTTCAATATCATAGTATTAAAAAAAAAAAAAAATTAATTTAATAAAACGATATCGTGACTTGAAAAGTTATCAAAATTATATAAAACATTCATTCAAAAAAGAAGAAAAAAAAAAAAACAACACATACATATTTATATTATTTAACTATTAATTTTTTAGGATATCTTTGAATAAATAAATTGAATAATCGTGGAATATAAACGATGTGAATGAGTCGAAAAAAATAAAAAAAAAAACTAGTAAGATAAAAAAGACAAGACACACGTGAGTATATATTCTGCCTATTACTGCAAAATATTCGCAGTAAGGAAGGTCGAGATGGTTCACCAACATGGTAGATATCGTCGATTTACAAAATCAGAAAAATCAAGAATAAAAAATACTTGAAACATTCAAACTTTATTTAAAAAAACCTGTCTCCAATGGTACCATGTGCGTGTATTATGTATCCACCATCATCTTCAACAGCTTTAAAAATACTTCCCCACCTAATTTTATATCACATCTCAAAATAATCCTCACCCTCTTCCTCACATCATGATTACACATATACATAGCTGATTTTTTTATTCATTAAATTATCTTTAATAATGTTCATTTCATAATATAATTCTCAGCTAAAAATACGAAGATTAAAACAAGGAAATAACAACAAGAATTTACAACAGGGTAAAAAAAAAAATCTAAAAGACTGCAATAATTGTGCCCACGCATAGTTAAGGTATGTTGGTAATATTGAGGGGTGGAGTAATTTAATAAAAGTAATAATTAAAACGCCGGAGGTTAAATGAAAATCACGAAGTGATATATACATGATATAAAGTATTTAAGATAAAACTTTGTGTATAATATTCTTTGGGTTATAACGGTCCATTGAGAATTGAAAAGAAAAAAAAAAAAGATAAAAATATATATGTGTATAAATCTTCAACATCGAAATTTCAAGATCGTCATAAAGAGTAAGTACTTATTTACGATATTGTATACTTGTTAAAAGAATTTTTTTTTTTCACATTTGAATTGGATTTATACTTGAATATTCAAGAATTAAAACCAATAACAGTCATCTTGAATTTATTTATATATTTTTATTATATTTAAAATTTAAAGAAAAAATAAAATTATGATCCGGATTTTATTTTTGGTGTTTCGCGAAAATGGATACTTAAAAATGTGTTTTTTTTTTTCATTTATTTTGAGACTTTAATCGGACATATAAAGGTGGCAAACAAACGCCATTTAAACTTACCGCGCGGTAGCACTGAGTTCTCGTAATGTGTATTTATATATATATATATATATAATATACATATATTTATACATCCATCGATAGGACCCAGCAGCACCGAGGTTAACCGTTTCCATACACGCGATCAAGGCTTTTTTTTTTCCTACTCTACAAGATCGTGAGGACGAATCGATTCGATTATATATTTATTTTTTTCTCGATATTAGTATCGTGAGAAACAAAAATTCAATTAATTTTTGCCTTAATACATGCAAATTTACATCATTTTCTTATTTAAAATTGAAGAAAAAAAATAAATATAATATATTATATATATTTTTTTTATTTTTCAATTAAAAATCTTGATATATAAATTAATGAAAGGAAGAATGATGATATTCACTATATAAATTGAGATTGAGAATTTATTATTTTTTTTTACAACTCATTAGTCATGTTGATCAATCAACAATTGAATAATTTGATGAATTTATGAGACTTGTATCTGTCGAGATATTTAGTACCGAGCTTTGAATCAATAGCAAAGTTATTTGATGAAATATAAAAGTCTAATTTTTCAGTAAACCGCTTGATGATCATTAATTTATTCTAATAATAAAATGCACGCAAGTTAAAAACATAATAGAAATATATATGCTAATGAAGATGAGCAATTGAAGAATATCATATATGAATTTATTTATTTATATATATTTTCTTAAGGCATATATATTTATCTTCTTCTTTCATTTTTAATACGTGATTAGCATCATTTGAAAATATTGCTCCGAGTGATTTGAAGCTTTGGGTGAGATATTCTTCAATGTCGTGATACGATAAAGACCTCAAGCTTGGCCATCATCAGTATAGAATGTATTTTGTTGGTATGCTCAGACTCTTGATTAATCTATCGGCATTGTATATGCTGCACTTGGTTTTACTTGATGAATAAATAAATCATTCAATGAAAAACTCAATCAAATTGAGATAAATAAAATAGTACAAAAAATAAATTATATATTAATAATAGCAGATGTAGAAAAAAAAAATTAATTTAATATCAAATTAATGATTTGAAGAATATATATTATTCATGTACATAGAATTAAATATAGTTTTTTTTTACATTCAAATATTAAAATGTATAACTTTTTGTAACCCGGAAATAATATGAGCCTTGAGAATATATGTACCGTCACTGATGAGCGTTAGATAAATAATATAAATATATTGTTAAATAAAATTAGACCGTGAGCCAGGTGATCTCAACAAAATCACAAATCCGGGACAATTAATAATTTATTGTATTTGTTCAAGGCTGAACACAATAATCAGCATTACGCATAATAGAAAATATGTTGTTATAATCATTTATATATCATAATTTTTTTAATTTTAAATATTATAATGTATATAACCTATGCATTTTGTTTTTATTATTATTACACATCAATTAATCGTTTACTTATGTCAAGTTTATTTTTGGATGATGATTATACCGTGTTGTTGTTGCTTTTTTTTCTCAAGCTTTGCGAAAGAATATATATTTTTTTCATCTTTTTATTGAGCATCTTATAATGTCATTGCGATAAACTAAATGTGTTTCATATGTATATATGATGATGAAATGATCATCATAAAGAGACCAAATAATGCGATTTATTATCAACAAGGCGTGAAATTAAATTTCATTGGTATTAAAAAAAATATATGCATGCAAGTGTAAAAGATGAAAGTAAAAGATGAAAGAAAATTCAAAATTGATTTTTGCAAAATTATTGAATTGGAAAATGATGAATCATAGAAAATTTAAAGAAAAAAAATAGAGTATGTTAGGTTGAGTTTAAAGATTGAGTCAGTCAAAATTATGAATGTCTTTATTTAAATTATAGCCGTTAATTAAATAATAAAATTATTTAATAATTCATTGATAGAAATATTTATACAAATTAAACTGTCATTCTATTTGAAAAACTAGTTCACAGTATTATTTATATAAAAAAAAAATAAGAAAAGAAATGTTACTATCCATATAATAAACAGAATAAATTATCAAAGGTAAATCGTTTAGTCTAAATATAAACATAAAAGGGACTTAAGGTAAGAAGAATGAGGCGCCGTTGATGAGAATAAAAGGTGGCAGATGAGATTCGATAGAGATGTTGGACAATGTGAGATGCCTCTTTTAAGAATTAAGAAGGCAAAGAACCCTCTTTTTTTAACCATCGTTATTATTATTTTTTTTAATATCAATTCTTTTTGCTTCCTTATAATCCGTCGTGGTGATTCTCGCGAGGACGTTTGTCAGGATTAGGACAGTCGGGTTCATGACAAAAAAAAAAAAACAAAAAATAATTATATATACATTTTTTAATTTTTTTAAATTGCAATAATACGTTGCTCTGCACGACATATAAAATTCAAAGTTGCAACGAGATCGTAGGATGATTATTTCGGAAGTAAAAAGAGTCAAGTTGGGATATTAAAAACCGAAATTAATGCGACCAGGGATTTGCAAATGCAAGAGCCTTCTTTATTTTGACAGTAAAATTATTTATAAGTTTTTAACATACATATATATTAAAAAAAAAAAAAAAAAAAACAACACACACACTCTAATAAACTTCAAAAAGACCCCGAACAATTTATATACTTTTTTTCCTTATTAATTTATTTTTTTCTCTTTCAATTTTTATTTTAAAAAAAACACCGGGGTAATCCGATTCAGGTCACTATATGGAAATACGTATATATCAAGCTTGATAAAGCGAATGATCAAAATTGTTTTTTTATTTATTTTTTTTCTGCCCAGTTAGTATAGTTATAGCTACTTGCATATTATAAAGGTGTTTTTATTTTTACCTCAATTTGTCTGTGTTTGCATATGTATATGTTTATTTAAATAATAAAAAATATATTTGTGTTGTCGTTCAATGACCAAGGGGCTAATAAATGTGCGCATCTTGGTGAGGTCAAGTCCACTGACCGCATTGGGTATATATCTTGCATTCCGAGATGAGGCATCATTCTCATCTGCAGCAATATATGCAGTCGCGTATATAAAAATTATTTAAATATTTTTTATTCATCTATATGCAGAATATATATATGAAAAATAGTTGCGTATATAGTTGATGATGGCACATGTGTATGAATATATACACGCGAAGAAAAGCATTTACGTGATTCCACCCATATGATAGAAGTAATAGTCGCATAGGAGGAAAAGTGAACGCTCCTTAGACGACCTCGCACGTGCCTCGTTTTTGTTAGCAGACAAGTTAGCCAACAAAGTTAACCAAGTCAGGCTACATAGCGTGTGGGTGAACACACTTATAAATCTACACAATTTCATATATGCATTGATGATTTTTTTTTTTTTCATCTTATAGATTTTAACTAAATTATAAATAATTTTATATGTATTTATTTTCTAACTCGTAAGAATGCTCTCTTCGTCAATTCAATGCTGTCTTTTTTAAATTTTTTTTGTCAAGTCCGGATGATCATACATATGTATATTCTACTTGTTCAAATGAAAACTCACAACTATCAGAACAAAAGGAAACGTAGAGACATCACTATGAGAATGAGAATTAGAAGACAATATTTAATTTTTAAATTTA
>JAPYYR010001334.1:0-20262 GCA_030523065.1 Aphidius colemani
AAATATAATTTATAAAATGTAAAATAAATAATAAATAATGATAAATATTAAAACTTTAAAAGATAAAAAATAAAAACGCCACGTTAAAGAAGTAAAAATAAAATAAAAAAATAAAAAAGAAGAATGCAAGGCGATTTGCAATTCACCGGTTGGCTGGAGAAAGCTTTGCAAATCCTGGCATCGTCCTCATCCTTCAAAGATCCGGGCGAGGTCTTATATCATCGTCCCTTGTTTTACCATGAGAATATATAAATAAACTCATACAGAAAAAGTGAGAGTTTCCTGTATTGCTTTCAGGTTGATATTTAAAAACGATAAATAATATAATAAATCTAAACATATTATATATTCCATTATATTTACAAATTATTTTTAAACATATAATACCATGTATTATTTATTATTATCATTGCCATATTTTATTGAACATCAATTTTTCTGTTCATTGAACTGATCCTTCAAATGTTAAATATTTTTTTTTTTGGATCAATTAAATATATCAAAGAAATAGCTGTTAGAAATTTGAAGCAAATTTTCGTTTTTTTCTATTACCAAATAAATAATAAAATAAAATATTTATTTTTAATAATTATCAATTGATGATTTATGAAATACTTTCAACTTGAGTAATCAAAATAATTTATTTTTCTGTAGATGAAGAATCAAAATATTACACTAAACATGTTCACATTCGCATGCCAGAATTTTCCATATATTTGATATCAATCTTTCTCAAGTATTTTGCCATCGAGTATACCGTAATTATATGTTAACATATACGAAAAAATAAAAAATTTCTCCTATTATTGTTGAAATAACTTCGTGGGATCGATTGCGACAAAGTTTAAATTAGTCAGTTATTCGTAATAACAAAAAATAAATAAAATTTGAAAAATAAAAGAAGAAAAAAATTGTAATTTAGTATAATGCAATTTTAAAAGAAAAACAAAAATCCCTGACACACTCTATGCAACAAGTAATTATTAATTACTTGTAAAGTCCTTTTTTAAATGACAGTAAAATATATTTTATACATTTTTAAATAATATTTCACACATAAATACAAAAAAACAGTTGCAAAAAAAAATAATTATATACGATAAAAAATAAACGCATTATTTTTTATTTAAATATCGAACATTTGCTTTTTTTTTTTTTTTTATATATAAAAAATGTAAATTAAATAAAAATACGTTGTCGTCTAAATGTGTCTTAAAAAGGAATGAAAGATGGTCATGCAAAAAATTGGACATCGGTTAATTTAACTTGGCGTTTATGATTCAAAATATATAAAAAAATAAAAATTTGTAATTATGAGAGTTTGTATTACGCAATGACTGGGCTTTAAAAGTACCGAGATGGGATAAAACTTGACTTGTCTCGTGTAAAAGAGAGTAAATCAGTACTGAAATTACCACAAAGGTAAATTGTTTGCTCATCTTATGCTCAATTTAATTTTGTTTACAATTCAAAGCATAAAAATGACTTTTATGAACGTAAAAAACATTTGCCAATATGTCAAATTAATGACAGAGAAAGTTATTACAACGTAATTATTATTTGTATATAGGATAAATATATTTTTGAAAAAATAAAATAGAAAAAAATTCTTGTTATGGTGGCAATGTTGACGTTGACATAGAGTCAGAAATTCTTGCTACCTTATTTGAACACTGCACAAACGCATATGAAATATTTCAATGACTGGTACACTTGTGGTTACATAATTTTTCTGTTAAACTGTCTCTATATACATATTATATTTTGACTTGAATAATTGTTTTTGTTTAAATTCACTTAATTTTATTTTTCTATTCATATATTTATCCCTTCTTTTCGTGATTTATCTAATTTCTAAAGAAAAGAGAAATTACTAAAGCCGTTTTATTGTTATCAAAATTAATTATTAAAAACATTATTTTTAAAGTTAATAATTTATCATAATTTTGTCATTCATAAGTAGGTAAAGACTAACATTTTTATGTTGACCTGACTGCAATGACAATAATTTTCAAATGAGCGCATTTGAGTTATATTATTTTCGACATTATACACGAATATTCCACGCACTACTTTACTTATTCAAAATACAAAAACAATGCTTAAAAAATTGTAAAACGCTGAGAATATTTTGCATCGATGAATGACTAATTTTATAGTATTTCATTTTTTTTTTTTTAAATTTCTTGACTTTCTCACTTTTCTACATACTCCATTGACTTTAATGAAGAAATATTAAATTTTTTTTTGTTTTCACATTCGTGCTATTTTTTTTTTTCACAAATAATTGTCACTTATTTTCACTGTACTATTACTGAGAAAAAAATAAAAACTATTATGATAATTGTTGGAAACAAAATTTAAAAAATACATTTATTAATATTAAAACTTTTCTTTGGTAATACTTGATGGATTCTTTTGAAAAATTCCCATGAGAAATTTATTTTTTATAATTAAATTCATTAAGTGCAGTGGAACAATTTTAAGAGCTAGTGATGCAAAACATTTGAAAGTTATTGATTCGTGTCATTGAGAATGAGAATCCAACACTTTTCCATAAATATGTTATTTTGTTTTCGTGAGGCTACTCCTTGTTATCCTACGATCTAATAATACTGATTATCTATGGTTTCCATTTTTTCTTTTTACCTATTTTTTTTATAAATTCATTGAAACACCGAGATGTACCGACTAATTTCGAAAACCTAAATAATAGAATTGAATTTTTTTGGGCACTGAGCAATTTTCCTCAATACGTCGCTCTTTTTAGTCTTATTTATTTACTAAAATTTTATTTAATCATTGTGCATTATATAACGGACCGATAAAAAAATTAAAATTAGTTATGCTATTTGATATAATTGAATGATTCGCTTGAAATGATCATGAAAGTTTTCATTGTCAAGTAGCAAATAAATTGTTAAAATTTTTCTTCAACGGAAGTAGCCACATAGTTTGAAAATAAATAAATAAATATTCAACAATTCATTGTCCTCAATTTTTTATAAATTTGAGCTCACAATTTATTCAGTTGTCAAGGTAATTTGAATGCAAATTATCATGACATTATGGGAAAAAAAAAAAAAATTTAAATAACAAATAAAAAACTTACCACATTAAAATATATTAATTGACATTTGACATGTAATTAAATTGACTTTTGAGAATGAATATTGGTGATTAGACATCGTTGTTGACCCTGTCCTTTCGTTGATGGTGATGGGCATACACAAGACATGAAGATGCAGAGTTGTTTATTTATTTTTTGTATTAAACAGCAATAGAACGTTGATCAAAATCTCATGTGGCTCAACGAAGCGTGGAATCGAGTTACCAAATTAACGGCACCTGCAAAGAGCCCACCAATTGGGTTCACTCGATCCTCAAGCAAGATCAAAACCTTGAACCTTTATAAAATCATACAAATCGAGAATCACGACTTGTTCTAAAATATCATAGGATTTCATGCTGAAACAAACAAAAAAATTATACATTAAAAATAATGCAAACATCATGAAATTTTTGTCTTTTCAAATGACAAATTATATGCTTTGATCTTGATATAATTTTGAATTGAATTTTAAATAAAATAAAAAAAACAAACAGAAATATTTATTCAATAATTTTTATATAATTTATTTATAAAGTCTTTGTTCAAAAGACCAAATAACTTTACATTTTTCAAGTATATAATTTAGTCATAGATATCATCTTCAAGCTTGCAGTATTTTAAAAAAAAAATATAATCAAGCAAAAAGTAAAAAAACTAAAAGAGATAAAGTGAATTTAGATATAATATATGTGAACTTCTTCATTAATGTAGAGTGAAAAATGTGAAGGAAAAACTAATTTACAACCTTGACTATCCTTTAGATATTATTTCAAAAAAATTAAATTCTCAGTGATAAAAAAAAGCTAAATAAACACTGAGCTATATTCACAATTTAATAAATTTATTTAAGTAAAGTAATACAAACTCATACGTATAAAATTTCATTAATTAAATATTTAAAACAAAACCTTGGCAATTAGTTTTAATTTTTTAAAAAAATATTTACAACATCAGAAGCTATATTCCATCTCGAGCCATAAATTTATAACTACCATCAAATATTATTATCCATGTATATTGCAAAATTATAATATTTTTTTTATTTTATAAAAAATAAAAATATTTAACTGCCAAAATATCCATGCCTGAGGGCTGAATGAAAGATTTAAAAAATTTTCCAACAACAAAATATAAAAATAATAAATAAATAAAAAAAATATCGTTTTTTTCTTTTATCAACTCATACTTGTTACATCTAGGGGAAAGCCATATACGTTCATACTGTTGAGTTACCATCTCGTAAAAATGCGTATCTGTTTACAAACTAACTTCACGTATTTATATACCAATTGCAATTTAACAACAAACAACCCTCTGGACTTTGTCCAATGGCATAACTGGGACTACCAAAGAAAGGACACAAAATAATTTCCTGTTAGTTTAACCTTTTATTTATCCCGTTGTTCTTATACTATCTAAAAATCCAAACAATTTGCTTTTACCCCAAGATTTATATGATTATCACACTCAACTCCTAGTACTGTTATCTTTTTTTTTTTTTATTTGGACTTCCTCTCAATTTTTAATGTACTTGATCAAACAATAAAAAAAAAAATTAGCTAAATAAAATAATAATATATGTATTCAACATTTAGGATGAAAATAAAATTCACAGAATAAAGAGTTATCAAGTGGATCTTTATGACTTGTGTCAATGTTTTTTTTATTATTCTAAGGTTTTACTATTTTACCCACCCAGGTGGTCCAATGAATTATATCATGAATCATCAGCTGCAAAAATTGTCTTTATTTTATTTTTTTTATTAACACTTTAAACATCCCCCCACAGCTTATCATTGCAAGTACAAATTTTTCAAAGATAATCAGTATTTTATGTAAATAATAATTATCATTGATATGTGAATTGAATGATTAAAAAATTAAATATATATTATCAAGTTAATAAAACTTGATGATTAAATTACTACAAATCATATAGTTTATAAAGTGAAATGAGATAGAAATCAGAATTTATTTTTAATTTTATAGATGAAAATTCAAATCTACATTAATAAACGATAGAAGGAAAAAAATTTATATAAATATTTTATAAGCAATGTATTTTTATATAAATTAAAATTTAAATTTCTATAGTAAATAGGCCATAAAAATGAATTGATTTGATGATTGAATTGATCACATATATTACAATGTATATGTCTACCTTGATGGCATTGAAGCCATTACTTCAGTCAGTGTTATATGCCAACAAAAGCAACGATTTGCTCTCGGACCGAGGATTTATATTGCTCCCACGAAACGTGGTTACTCACAATCTCAACAACTTCTTATACAAGCATCACAATATCCAATATAAATAAAATTCTATCTTTTTTTCAGTTGAAGTCATTGAATATAGTTCAGAGTCATTTTAAATTGTTATTCTGTCTGCAATAGACTCTATATTTACTGCTGCACTTTGAGTTAATGTTTTTTTTTTTTTTTTCATTTTAATTTTTTTACAATAAGCTAACTTATATATATTTTGTTGTTATATGTATTGTAAAAGTCATCAAGTTAAATTTAGAACGGAAATTAAATGATAAAAAATAATTGATGTAAAAATATGTTATATTTATACGAAATATATAAAGACTGCAGGTCGTTATCATGCACATTATGACACAAGATTACAGCCAAAGAATTAGTTGAAATATTCCATATAGACTTATGGATAAAACGGTAAAATCAGCAGCAATTACATTGCATATATGCGACACGTTCAACAACGATATCCACTATATAGTATTGCCATTTTTAACAGTGACAAATGTACATTACATTAATAGCAATAATCACTTGTTAAAAAATGAAAAAAATGAAACCCGACTATTGATCGTTTCGATCAGTGACTTCCACGAATAATCATAGAATAAGAGATAGAAAAATACCAAAGAAAAATTGCCATAAAAATTCTTCAACAAGTTTGAATAAACAAGTAAATAAGTTAACTTGAAATAGAAAAATAAACAAATAAAACTCTAAAGATATTATGAGAAAATAAAATTAATTAAATAGTATTTTTCTAATGACTAAAATTTTAACCAATAAAATCATTTAATTATGAAATTATTAAAATAAATATATATAACATGTAAGTATTAGTTGATTGATTCAATTTTCAATAACTTTTTAGCTTACATGATTCGGTCAATTTTTTAAATACAATGACAATGTATATATATTTTTATTATTTTTTCTTTTCCATCATGCAGTACACTGCGTTTTGTGTAAAATGATTTTTTTGTTTATTTATATTATATTATAAAAATAGTAACTCACCATTTTGTTTGTTGGATGCCTCTGTAATAGTTGTAAACTTTATGAGAAATGTGAAAGTGTGTTGTCAATGTGTGGGTGTTGCTGATCTCACGCAAAAAGTTGCTTCCTCGTTACGAATATAACTAGGCGTCCTTCCAGGCCTGGATAATTTTTTTTTCTTTATCTTACTTGTTTTTATCTGTTTTTTGTTTTTGTACTGGATAAAACGTCCTTTTATATATATTCAGCTTAAGGTTACATATATGAACATACATTCAAGAGACAACGTAACGATCGAGAGGTATATATTCCTGGCGCCTTGGTGTACAAATAAGCATGGTTTATCTAGTCGAGTGAACCATTGAAACGATACAACGATATTTATCATTCAGGAAGTCAGACTGTAGATATTTTTTTTAAATCCTTTTTCTTTTAAATTCAAACGAAATATCCCAGAGGGCGAAAATGATTTCCAACAATCATATGAAGAAAAGTTGATATGTGCAAATAGTTGGTTAAATTGCTACTGATATCCCAAGAGGTTTGATCAATAAAACTCGTTTTAATCACCAGTTGGATCGTTGATCATTTGGTACAACTTGTAATCAGGTCTTCTGAAACATTTAAAAAAAAACAAGAAATTAATTATTTGATAAATATATAGTTAAAATTATATAAAACAATCAGAATGCAAATAATTTTAATTGGCTTGATTAATGTAGTTAACATTAAAATTTTAATTTCATTATGTTAGATATTGAACGATAAATATTAATTTGTTTTTATTATTTTTTTTTCTTTAATTTTTTAAGTCATGCAACAATGAAATATTGCACTTTTTATATTTTGTATGTAGTCATTGGTTTCAGCTTGTCACGCCAAGCTAAAAACAAAAAAGCATAAGACTATCGTTGTCGTTGTTGGTTGTTGTCCCACCACACAAACCAGTGCTCCATGTCCCGTTACCTTCCTCAGGGGCTCCTGGGTTCAGACATGTAATTTATATATCGCCCAGGTTACCTTACCTCTTCACCCATCCTCATCATCATCCTCTCAAACTATAAAGACAGCGTATATCTTCAACCCTTTTTTTTCCATTTTAAATAGAAAAATAACGAAACAAAAAATTGAGGTGTGTCGTTGTTTGTGCATTGCATTGTTTTAACTATTTTTACGTTGAAACAATTATTTTTAATTATTTTTTCATAATAAATTACATATTTAGATGAAAATTATAGTATCAGTAGCAGTTGCCAACTATCTATGTCTATTTATTTATAGTTTCATTTGTTTATAACATATTATTTTGAAATTTTTATTATATCAACGAAAGAAAAAAAAAAAAAAACATGTTTAAAAATACAAACTGAGTTAAGAAAGAGAAAAAAAAAACCAGGCGTGTACAGTCAGTTTTGTAAAATTACATATAATAGAAAATAATATTTAAAAAAAATAAAAATGATTTCACCTGCTGCTACTTTCCTGCACATATCCTCGTAATTTAATAGCAAGATATGTGAGAGAGTATATATATTTCTGACCTTTTCGACTCTTCAACTTCCCATCTCTTGGATATACCACACTCTTATGAGGGTTTCTGGTAACGCCCTCGCTATATTATCATTATCACGCTGAGAGACGTTAAAATTCAGTCTAAAAACGTGTAAATTGCCTGAAGCATTGATGCAATAATGCCTCGTATGTTTTCAATGTAAAATCATAGAAGATGTATATATGTGAAAATATTTTTGAAAAGAAAATAATTTTATATGTAAAAACAAAAAAAAGAGTGATGCTCAGTGTTCATCACTATCATTTATTCACGGAGAGACGCAGAGAGTTACCACTTGGCAGAGCGGTATGTGTCATGCCACACTCATAATGTTCATTTTGACAGGTATTTGACAGGACTCGAGACACGTTTCACGATATTTTATGTATATGTTCTTATACATACGTTATGCATATATACAATACTTATTATTTTGCTTCAGGCAGCACACTGCATGATGATGATGATCTACGATTATATTTGCATCTTCAGACATATCATAGCTCATATAATATGTACGTGCGTATATTATTTGTCTCTTGACATATATATAAAATTATTTAGGCTTTTATATATTTAAATTTTTACTTTTATATTAAATCAAAAAAGTAAATCTTGTATTCTTGAAAAAATTTACAAGTTATTTATTTATTTTTGTGATAAAGATAGTCTTTTCAACTTCTTGCTCAAGTTGAGAAGAATCGTTGATCTCAGAAAGTCGTATTGCAGCAGGACCATTCACTGTGAGTATCTAAATCTCATAATATTTTTTATTTAAAATACCATTGAATTCAAGACATATACGCATGCAAATGTCTGCAGGTATATATGCTGATACAACCATGTCCATTAGAATTGATCGGCAACATTAGTACAAGTTAGTGCTGACATGTTCTTGCTAGACCTTACTGGCGTTTGATAGTCCATTGCAAATCCCAAGCAACAATAATCTTAGAGATCTTTTTAAACTTTTATCCATTTTAGATTTTTTTTTATTTTCTTTTTTCTCTTCGTTGTCCTCTTTCACGTATATTATGTCCAAGTCTTTACTGACTGATCCTGTGTCTCTCCTTCAAACTAACGGACAATTTTTTCTTCCTTCTTCCGTGAGAATAACTGCAATATTTGGAATTGATTTGTTATAATAAAAAAACCAAGTGAATAAATAATATTTATTCATGTATGAATATTAATTAATTAAATAAAAATAGCTAATGCTCTTGAAAGAAAAAAAAAATTAAATAATAAATATATAAAAATATATTTAAATATTTTTATTCATTTCTTCTTATCGGTAGCTCAAAGTGTGATGATCATTTATGTACACGCAAACAGTAGCTAAAGAAAATGATCATCCTATTTAAATGCATGTGGTTTAATACATTGCGTGATATCGATCGATCACCCCACTGTGACTTCATGATTATAAATACCACATTTGCCTAGCTACATATATTTAAACATATATGTATTAAGACATATGTATAAACATAACTACATAAAATCTGTATCCATTGCTGATAATTAAAAACACACGTAAAATCTCTTGCATAACGATTATACATTCGATCCAGTTTTCTCGAATCAGTACTTGCATCAGGGATTATTTCTCACACACAAATACAAATACGCAATAAGAATATCTCAGTCATCAGCAAACGTCTATATATATATTTATATTTAATGTAAATATGGATTTAAATTTATTATTTATTTGAAATAAATTTAAATAAAATTAAATAATATATTATTCTTATTATTCAATATATAAATAACTTGAAAAATTATTCAAATAAAACGAGCATTAAGTATATCGACTGGGATATTTTCAATGAATTAATCTTTTTTTAATTTTTTATATTTAAAAAAATGATAGCACTAGTCTGGTCTTGCTGGTGTTTTATACTTTTAAACCCTAAATATCAAAGATATAGATTACTTTGAATTTTTTTTTTTCATTTAATGACAAGTATATATAAAATTGGCGGTTTTAAACACAAAGAAAAAAAAATTATGACTGACCAACGACATCATATGTAGCAGTAAAAAGATACGAATGCAACAGAGAAAAAAATGCTCAAAATATTGACCACAATGTGGTTGGATAACAATTTTTTGAAACCACTTGCTAAAATTTTATTTCTCTCTTGCATACATATATACTGGAAAGAAAATTTAAAAAAATCAAAATATTAAAAAATAAAAGAAAGATGTGTTTATAGCTTGCACGTGAGTTTTTGGCAAAATAATATTAAACATTGGCAACGCCCATTTTGCAATAATAGTGATTATACAACTTGCATATTTAATATTTAAAGAGTTTGTTTTTATTTTTTTTTATTTTTTAACATGTGAATTTACTTCTGTGCATTTGTATTTTGGCAATGGACATATTTTATATGAAAGAATCTTTTGGCTGCTTGTTGCTGCATTAAAAAAAGTCTCGAAGCAAAAACAGGAGAAAAAAGTAAGGGTGAACGACAAAGATTTATGCGAAGAAGAATGCACAACGCGCGCGAGACGAGCTAAGAAAAAAAAATCTGTTTTTTTATTTTTTAAATGTACAATAAAAAATAAAAGATGCAAAAAAAAAAAAACGAAATACATAAGAATAGAGAGAGACGTGAGGCCAAGGTAATGACCATGGACCCGACTCGGTGCACACAATATGTTTTTCGGTTTTCTTCTCGTTTTATCACCGTATCACACAAGATTTCTCATCTCTTTTTCGATGTATCTATTTATCTTTTTCTATACTTCATTCGACATATAAATATACACATATACAATCAGTACGTAACCCTTCTGTTAAAAAATCTCCTCATGCCAATAGACCTTCAAGTCGTAAATTATTATTATTTCTTATATTTTATTTATTTATTTATTTATTGTTAAAAAAATCATAAAATAGCAATATGCACCGAGCTGAATGTATTGACGTACAATAACGAAGCAAAAGATGGTTATTTATCTTTATTTTTTGAAAAATGTTTTAAGGATCTTAATTCCGCGTGGTATATATATACAAAAATAAATAAAATGAAATATTTAGTTTAGTTTAAAAAGGTATGTGCAAACCTTGAAGATGAGTTGCTTCACAAAGCTGAAGATGATGATGAAGAGGAGAGGATAAGATGTAAAATAAAAATAAATAAATAAAGGGGGGAAATTGCGGGGGCTGGGCTGCATTGCGCGGAAGATAATGGTCCAAGAGGGAACCTCCCATCCGCGATCTTGTGGACCGCATATTTGACGTGCCTGATCTGGACACTGAGCGACCCTGAACGCGCCTCGCCCGGAGATACCCACCGAGAAAAGACTGAGAAATCGTCCCACATCATTTTCTACAACTTTGTCTCTTTGTTGAAATAATAAAAAAAAAAACACATTTTTACATATAAAAAAAATTACTCACATTTATATATATGAAACAAGTTTAAACTTTT
This sequence comes from Aphidius colemani, assembly GCA_030523065.1. Classification (NCBI taxonomy): domain Eukaryota; kingdom Metazoa; phylum Arthropoda; class Insecta; order Hymenoptera; family Braconidae; genus Aphidius; species Aphidius colemani. The sequence continues at coordinate 11,372 of JAPYYR010001334.1, forward strand.
TACCAGCTCGGTTTATATGGTACATGAGCTGTACATGTTTATATATATATATGAAAAATTGTACAAATAAATTTAGTTTAGTTTAGTACAGATAATATAATAGAAATGTAAAAAATTTATAGTTTACACAAAGTTAACACTGTTTATTTTATTTTTTTAATGTTAAAAAAAAACATCTCCCTGCAGTGCAGTTGCATCAGGTATATTCAGGGTGTAAACCATAATTTTTAAAAAATCTACCTTGTTTATTCAAGACAATGTAAATATATACATTTTTATTTCATTTTGAAGCTTATCTTTTTATTTTTTTACTTTGTGATAACGTATGGGCTGTGATTTTTTACGCAAGATATAGAAGAAGATGTCCCTTGGAAAAATTATTTTTAGATTTCAACTTTTTTTCTTTTCGTTTTACCTACATATGCAGCATATACTTATGGGTATAAACTCAAAAATGAAAATATGATTATACGTATATACCGAAAAATCGATGTGCATAATCTGTACGTTAAATAAAATGCATCTTCAACTTCATGGTATGAGTACACCTCGAGCGATCATCGAAGGGTACGTCGACTTTGTCCAAGGCCAATGATGCAGTGGGACGCATCTTACTAGGGAATATGTGAAGAAAGAAACGCTTGATGCGATCTCAACGCACATGGTATAATATGTATATGAAATATATATGTACACATTTGCCAGACTAAAAAATCATACACAGGTCAAGCGCCGGTTTATTGGCATGATCAGTGGCCTTGAAGGTTCATCGTCTTTTATTTTGTTCGCCTTGTAGTATTAATATACATCGATTTGAGATTGATATTTGGCACATTCAAATATACATCTTTATAAAAAGTTTTTTCGATTTTTTAGTCAGCTCAAACTACATCATCATCATCATCATCATCATACATTTTCCAATTCCACCAACTAATCATATGATTTTGATTTACGATATTGAATATTTTTATTTTCTCAATAACATAAATCAAGAAAATAGAAATTATAAAAAATGAAAAACATATTTATCAAACAGAGTTAACTAAAAGAAAAAAAAATTTTTCGTTAAATTTTCATGAGGATATATTGAACAAAATTTATGCTTTAAATTGTGGGTTTAAACGATAAACGTATCTGTGGCTGAAATATATAAGGAATATTGTCTTGAGGCTAAATTGTGCGCGTATAGACGATGAAATATTGTCCAAGATGACTTATTTACATGAGAGGAATAATAGAGGGAGGTTGTATTCCTTTTTTTATTTAGAATATCCGCAATGATTAAGGTGTGGAATATGACATTGTTCGTATACACCTGCTACTTGGCATTCAAAATACTGACAAGCATGGCATTAAGCATATTTGATAATCAATACCTGTATGAAAATGAATATATTTCAATTCAAATCAAAGGATGAAAAGGCATTGTTGTATTCTGAGATAAGTCTGAATAATTGATCGTTATATTTATTTAAAATAAAAAAAAAATCTAATTCACATCGTTTCGTGCTGGGTAATTTTATTTTTATGATTATCGTAAAGATGTCTACCCACATTGTAAATATTTATTGCAAATATTATAAATCTTTCTTCTTTTTTTTTTTTTCAATTTTTGATTTTATGTTTTATATGTGTTTTTACTACTTACAATAAGCGTGAAATCGTTTTGCAACTTCTCGATTGTGATCACATGAAATCAGGAAGATTCTGGCTGGTCTCCGGCTCTTTCAACGCCTGCCTTGAAGAATCCAATTTTATTTGCGTGGATGAACCAGGATATCATGTTTTTATTCACGTGAAAAACCAGGAAATTGACACAAAGAAGGAATACACCACTGTCTTCTTTTGATCTGTTAAAATAAAAGTATACCCAGTTGTCTAATAAATTGATTAGTTTTCTTGTCGATTTTTACTTTTTTCTCAATAAAATGTTTTAGTGGATAATAAATTATTGGACAAAGTTTTAAATACGAGAAAAATAAAAATATATTTTTTATGAAGGAACAAAGCACATTTGCAAATGAATCGTCAAGTGGAATTATTATTTTTAACAGTAGCCATTCACCATTGACATTATGAGACAGACTCATTGTCCAATTCCATTTTAAATTATCCAGCATTTTTTTTTTTTCTCTTTACTTTTATTCTCTTTAGTTTAAAATAAATAAATATATAATTTTTTTTTCTCCACAACATAAAGCTCAACACCCCGACAATAATAAAATAAAAAGAAAAAAAATGTATATATATGAAATAAAAAGAGTGGCAGTGGTAAAGTGGCAGTGGTAGCAATAAAAATTGCCAGGTAACTTGTAATTACATTTGACTGGGGGTTAAAGCAAGTCGAGATCAACTAAAGGGAAGAAACTTCTGCGGCTTATTGTAAAAGTGACCAAAAATTTACATAAATAAAAAAAGAAATTATAAATAATCATTTGAAAAAAATGTAATTAAACAACAAAAAAAAAAAAAAAATATATGAAAGAGAGAGTTGACAAGATGTGTGAAACACCTGTCATCTTGGTGAGCTTGGCAATGTTGGATACTTAACTTCATTTACCTTGTGCGTTACTCCATTAAGTACTCGCCCGACATCTGGACATGCCTCTGAGCGATCAGGGTGAAACCACAGAAAATCATAAAACAAAAATTAAATTTATAAAAAACAATAATAATTCTGGCTCGTGCTACTTACATGTTAAATAAACGTAATTGTTAATTGCAAGTTTATTTCATCCATTCACGTAAGATATTATCCAAGTGTTAAATTTTCTCCTGTAATTTTTCATCCAAGTTCAGAGTATTTTTTTTTTTTTTTCTCACATTTATTATTGTCCTTGTCCTTGTCCTTGCAAGACTTTTTAAAAATTCAATCTCACGTACGTACACACAATTTCTCGACATTATATTATTTCAAAATTCTCACAACTGGACAGTCAACCTGTATAGATACCAGATCTAGATTCTCTATCTTCTCCATGGAATCACAGCATCGCAAAAAAAAAAAGAAGAAAAAAATTATAAAAAACAATTTTAAAAATAAGTATAATAAGAAAAATAATATTATTTTTACCTTTTTCAAGATGATTTCTCTCCGGTGCCTCAATGCCTCGATATTATATTTGTGATACTTGCAGAAAAGATGTTCTACGAAATTTGAAAATAATAATAATAGTAATGATAGTATTTTTTTTTTTAATATTTATTTTAAACTAAATCAAAAGAAAAAAAAAAACCCAACTAAAGAATCTGACCTACGATTTCTGAGAATTATTCTGATTGGGGTTTTATTCGCGAAGAAAGAGAATCTTGCAAGTGGTATTTATGAAATCAAGATGAACTTTACATTATATACTCCTTTTATGCAAAATATTTTGACAAAAAAAAAATAATTAAAAAAAAGAGAAAACGAAAAATGCAAAAATAGAAAATAGATGCAATGAAAGTTTTTAAAAATAACAATTATTTTATGAAAAATTTAATATAATAAAATTATAATTTAGATGACGACATGGTTGATTGATTCGAACGTATTAATTATCAATTTCAATTGATATTTAAAATATATATTTATATTGTTAATAATAATAATAAACTAATGAATGTAATGAGTAATAGCTCCTTAAAGTACATACGTATGAGGTCGCAAGAACAAAACCTCAAGGCCGTTCCATTAAAATGAGTTTAGCTCGCATAAAAAACTAGACTCACATAAATTAAAATTTAAAAAAATAAAAAAAAACTTGATAATATTAAAATAAAATTCCCGTTGTATTATAGTCTATTCTAGACATGAAAGTTGACTATATATATTTTTTTTTCTGCATTTTTGTAAGTACAATGCATAAAATGCAATATTGAAAAATAAATAAATATCAGATAAATATTTTGTAAAAAGCATTACATAAAAATAATACTAAAAAAGAAAAAAGTCTTTTCTATAATTTTTTTTTTCCATTATAATTATTTTGTATTATTACTCATTTTTATCATATATATTAATGTTTTTTTTTTTTTTTTCTCTTTTGCCCCTTTAATTTTTTATTAATTTTATTTTATGCAAGACTCTCTCAGCTATTTAAACACAATGGTAGATGTATTGTGTCGAATAAAAGGCACGCGAAGGTTGTAAGTGCGTATATTTTCTTTTAAAGAAGCACGATTTGCAAAACCCCATAGCTTTATATACATAGGTACATACATATACTGCATTTAAAATACATACTCTGGCATCACGCCTTGGTGAGGACGTGCTTCAACGATGCTTTTGTATTTGTGATACCTGCAATTTTTTTATTTATTTATTTCTTATTATTATTTAAAAAATAAAAAAAATATATATTTTACCTGTATTGGTAACAATCTATCTTTCTCTTTTATTACTCGTTTGTTGGTTCTTTTCTATCCCTCATGGTAGTTGTTTAACGTGATTTTACCTTCACACAAAACCATCCTGATGGATCATTTCACTGGTGGTAGTGGATATCTTACATTCGAGTCGCCGGCTGCCAGGCGTCAGTGACTTTGCGTCCGCCGGTCCGATCGGATCTAAACCAAATAAATTTACGAATGATTATTGATTTTAAATTTTTATCTTTTTATATATTTATGATTTGATACGATAATAAATATATACAGAAGAAAAATAATGGAATTATTGATTTGGATGACAGTAATTATAGATCAAAGTTAAAAAAAAGTCGTATAAATTTGATTGGAAAAAAAACATTTAATTATAACAGAATCACATCAAGTTCAAATTATTTTTCAAGAACAAGTGATTTTATATGAATAGAAAATAAAAATAAAGAAAATTGCAAGTAATTTTTTTTTTTTTCTAGTAAAATTGAGAGTTAAAATGATGAAAAAAAATTTAGTGATAATTTAACGTGAAATACTTGAGATTTAAATTTTTTTTTATTTCCCGCGTGTAAATTAAAGTGTAAATTTTTTTGAAACAAAAAAAAAAACAAGTGAAATAGTCATTATTTATTTTAACCACTGTTTTAAAATACAAAAATTATTTTGTCAAATCAATCAAAAAAAAAAAAAAAAAAATCAAGTGTTTCAGATTTCGAAATTTTTTTGCAATAAAATTTATAAGAAAACAGATATAAAAATATAACGTCATAGTGAATCAAGTTTGTGTCGAAATTACAAGCAATGGATACGGAATTTTTTTTTTTTTTTAAATCGTTCAAAGGATTGACGTAAAATACATTGGATATGGAGTCATTGATACAAGAAATTGAGTGACTCATTTACTTTGAAAGAAAAAAAAATTAATTAATTAAAAAAAAAAAAAACAAAAAACAAGTTATTTACTTTCGTTGTAAAGTTGAATAATTTTTTTTTTTTTTCAAAATACATCGTTGCAAATCAAGTGAATTGATTATAATTATTAATTTTTTTTTCTGATCATTACAACATTGGTTTGTATGTGCATGACCAATTGTTTTAGTTTCACTTTGATTTCTGACCACCACAAGATAATTTTCATCTATAATAAAACTCTTATTATCCTCAGTAAAATTGACGACTGAGTAAATGATAAGGAGGATACAACAGGGGCGTGTATAATTGCAAGGCTTGGGCATGTATAAAATCGTCGATTTCTCGCTGCGTTCTGTTGCTCCTGGCAATGGATAGCAAGTTTACATTTCAGTTGCTCCTGAATTAAATACATATAAAACTGATCACAGTGTATTGTATACAAGGTTACTTCCGCAGGCGTAAATTTTTAAAAGTAAAAATTAAAAAAATTCTTTTTAATATAAAGAAAAATAATAATTTCAAAATTGTGGTTTACATTTTATTGAACAAGAGCTCAACATTTAATAGTTATAATCATAATAGTAGTAGTAGTAATAATAAAAATTTAAAGAAAGTGATTTGGAGCTATAATTTTATCCAGTTGACAAACCACATCAGATTCTTTGGGGCGTGAAGTATATACACTCGAGAAAACAAAATTGGTCACAGAGTTTCCAGATGATTTGAGTCTTCTTTGAGCCGTAACAAGACATTATACTATAACTATTTATTTCAATTAAAAAAAGTGACAGTGACTATATTATTTTTGTGTCTACAAAACTCAATGACATAATTCAAAGAAAGTGAATATTATATATTTCTCAACCAGTTATTAATCAACAAACTGCACTTTCGACAATCATACTGGTTTTTCCATCCTTGGTCACCTGTAAATTCAACAAATATGATTCAACGTGACACACCACTTTAATCTGATAAAATAAAAAAAAAAATATATAAGAATATATTTTTTTTTTTATAATCAAATGAAACGTAAAAAAGTGATAAGCTGTGATGAATTAATTTTGAATTTGATAAATTAATATTAATAAATATATATATATTGTTATAATTGTTTTTAAAAAATAATATAATTTATAAGAAAATAAAAGAGAAAATGTCATCAAATGGTGAATTTTCAACCATGTCAAGTGGTGAAGTGGCATCATTGCCAAAATCACTACCAAGTTCACGTGAAGCAACTGCTGAGGGTAATTCAAATTCAAGTGGTAATTTTATGCCATTAGATGAATTTCTTGATCGTTTTTCATTGCCAAGAGTTGTGAGACTTGAAGATACTGGTGGTCGTCCAGTATTATTGTACAAACAACAACAAAGATCATTACGTGTCACTGCCACCCTGTTGATACATCGTTATCGTCATGATGTCAAGATCGGACCGGAAATAGTCATTCCCGAGGGATATCCGGGTAAGTTGTGATACCGTTATCATAATTCTCTTCTTTAATTTACTTTTTTTTTCTTTCATCGCCACCACCACCACCATCATCATCATCATCATCATCTATGCTTTCATTTTTATACATTTAATTTTTTTTCATCGGTACGATGGGAAAACTCGTTTCCCGCAAATTATTATCTTGCTAAGAAAATTTTTTTCCTTCTTATTTTCTACACATAACTATTTTTTGTATTTTTTTTTCTTTTAATAATAATAAAATTCATAAAGCAAACATATAACCAACACTTTTCAATTAATACACATTTTGTTTGATGAATAAAATCTAGAAAATTATACTTTTTTATTTTAAATAAAATTAATTTTTTCTAGAAAAAAATTAAACAACGAGAAATAATATTATTCAGTAAAAGAATACAATTAAATGGGATAATTAAATGTTTTTTTTTTTTATTCTATTAAAATTATAGTTTAAATAATTTTTTTCATTGAAAATTATTCCAACGAAAAAATAGTAATTACTGAACTATAAAAAAAAATGTACAAAGTGAAAACTATGTAAGTTATGAAAAATAATAATCCCAAGGTGTGTATTTTATGTCGTATTGTTAGAAACACGCAATTCAAGTTCGTTGAATTACCATCAAGGGACCCTTGATTTTCATTTCGTGACGAGCATTAAGTGCCTGTCATGTATATCTACCGTAACACTGACCTTTGAGATTTTTCAACCTAATAAAAAAATATTTTGAATCATCATAAATAGTGTAGTAGGCTTGAAAAGAAATGAAAAAAAAAAAACTATGATAGTTTCTTTTTTATTCTTCATGAATAAAATTACCATGATAAAATCATTTCTTTCTTTTATCAAAGCAGTATTTTTTCAACGTAATTTCTGTTGATCATCAGCTGTTTTGAATTTTAATTAAAAAACTAAAATATAAAATATAAAAAAAATTCATAAACTTTACTTTTTCTTCGACACAAATAAAGACCCTCTAGATGAATTAAATCCAACTATGTTTTAAATTTTCCCTCAAGCCAATAAGATAAAGTATATTATTTTGAAACGAAAAAATTAATCTGTAATTGATTTTTTTTTCAAATAAAATTTAGAAATAATATATAGAATTGCGAAGAACAGATTTACGTATAGATTTATTTATTTTATTTGTTGGATCGTGATCAATTTGCAGCACGTGACCCTGACGAGTACTTGTGGATAAGAGCCATTAAGAGGGCCTACTTGTTCTATCGTTCATCTCTCGTATTGAAAGAGAACTCGAGAGATGTCGATGAGTCTGCCAAGCAATGAAAATTCTACATATATAACGTGACGATATACACGTTAGTATTAAGAAACTTTTTTTTTTCACTTGCTGTAACATATTACTCAACAACTTTTTAACACCTACATATATAAATAAATATATATTTTTATGTACATATTATTCACCAATTATATATGTATTATTATTTATTATGTATAATTTTAAAGTCATATATTTATTTAAATATAATCTGGTTAAAATGTGCAGTCAAAAATGTTATACGAAAAAACACGTGAAAATTTTTTAATACACAATAATTATGCATTCATTACAAAATAATTAATATTAATAAAATAATATGGTAATTTAAGGTGTGTATTAATAGTGACCTTGACTTATTTAACCCACGGTGATTTATTTTAATATTTAATTATATTGACAAAAGATTGACAGGCATTTAAACGCACTTTTAATGCCACCGATTACAAATAATTTTGGAAAGGTTCATTCTTTGCAATCATTGACGAAAACAAAATAAATAAAATTAACTGTATTGATTATAGATGATTAGCCTTATATATTTTATTTATTTATTCCATTTGTAAATAAATAATTAAAATTAGTTACGATACATAAGTCCTATCACTCCTAGAATGGCCATCAATTGTTGTTTCATCTTTATATATATTTGTACATTTTGTAATGGCATTCTTTTTCACCTACGCATTTTTTTAATATGACAATCTTGTGTCAAGGATATCAACAGCATATATATATAAAAATTGCGGAGTAATTATCATCTTCCTTTCTTTCATAAGTACATAGCTATTTTATTGATTTTAATATGTATTCTTTGGTTTTTTATTTTTTATTTTATGCAATCA
>JAPYYR010001335.1:0-25795 GCA_030523065.1 Aphidius colemani
AAAAAAAAAAAAAAAAAAAAAAAAAAAAAAAAAAAAAAAAAAAAAAAAAAAAAAAAAAAAAAAAAAAAAAAAAAAAAAAAAAAAGATAAAATTGTTGTATGTAATACAGAAAAGTTTGTCTCAGTTGAATTATATAGGCGTGTTTTTATTGAGCGACAAAGAGCGCTGGAATCGAATTTAATCCAAGATCGTTATCTACTTGTTATCTGTTTATTAGATATTTTTTTCGAAAATAAAAACTTTATAGGTATACTATCCAGTTATTATCTATTCTAACAGTGTAATGTTGAATTTATATATTCGATAATTAATAATACAAATTTTACAAGTTGAAAACGAGTAACAAAAATATGTCACTAACAAGATCACTATTGTATAAAATGATATAAATGTTTAAAAAATGTGGATGCACACCGTTTAGCTTGTTGGTCAAACGCAAAGTGAAATTAAAAGTATATAATTTGATGATTTTTACGTTGAATCTGCCAAAATTAAAATAAATAGTTCTTTTTTTTGTGTTCTTACCTGTTTTGAGAAAACCGCAATGTCCTCGTTGAAACTTTCTGACGAGCAAACATCACCACCAGCAACACCTGGTTCTCTTGGTGTACATGTTGCCAACTCACATTTTTCAAAAATCAATGCAAGCAAGGGAAACAATGGGTGTCTGAAATATGAAAAATGAAATTAATAAAACTATCATAAAAATTATTTTTATTCATATTTCTAAATTATTATTTTTTTTTATTTCTTTAGTGAGAAACGGAATTCAGGGTGAAGGAATCTGAACGTTTTCTCTCTGTTCCCTCCGTTTTTCGTTTCTTCGTCAATACAAGAAGATTAAGAGAGCAAAATACAGATAGAGAGAAAGAGAGGCGTTGAGCACGCGGTCCGACGGAAGCCGCGTGAGCAACGCCGTGTGGCAGCTGTTTATCGTTGGGTACTCTGACCCATCAGGGTGTTCCTTCTATTTGCTTCATCCCAAAGCCTGCAGTACACAAAAAAAAATGAGACACAAAAAAGAAAATAAAGATGGAAAAAAAATAAAATAAATAAAAACGAACAGAGATAACGAAGAAACCAGTGTGGAAGAGAAAAAGACAGAAATATTTCCTCCCTGCCTTTCAAAAAAATTTTCCGTTCATTTTTCCCATTTGATTTGACATAAAAATGCATACAGTATATTCAACGGATTTAAGATAAAAAAAATATTTTTCAAATTTGTCAGATATTTCGGTGTAAAACTAATTTTTTCAATGTAAAAAAAAAAAAGATTTTTTTATTTTAGTGTTACTCTCGAGATAAGATTAGCCGGAGTGTGAATCCATGGTGTTGTTGGTATCAAACGTCATTTTAGTGCAATGACCCTAAATAAATTTTTTTTTTTTTCAAAAATATATTAAAATTGATTTACATATGTTCAGATTTAGTTTAAATATACGAGTGTGTTACACACTGTGCATGTCCAAATGAAATTTTGAAAAAAAAAAAAAGGCCAAGGTCCTATAACAGCCTCAAGCATAAAACGATTCGGAACGAATTTCGACAAATTGACATGAACGCATGCCGGGGGTATATAAATATATATAGAAAATAAAAAATAACTGCAATTTTGCAACCGTATAGTTAAACAACACAGCACTCAGAAAAGTCTGCTACCTAATATTTTTTTTCCTCTCTGTCTCTCCCGAAAAAAACTTAAAAATTACAGAACAATTTTAAAATCGGGAGCTTATATATTGTTTTTTATTCATTTTTATATATATTTTCATTAAGAACGTAACTACTGTGGTGAAATATTTTTTTCGTGTTCAAATTTAAAACCCAAGAGTTAGCAAAGATTCATCAAAGGAGGCGTGTTTCAAGAAGCAGCTCCCTTAATTTAAGATCGTGAAAGATAAGAGTATCCCCTGATGAACTCCATTAAAAAAAATTTTTTCAAATATATTATGGTATTCAAGAAAATAATAAAATGATAATGTAAATTTGTTTTTATTAATTTTTGATTGACATTGAAAAAAGGGGGTGGAAAAGAGGTAAATGATAAATCATAAGTGCACGTGCGAGAAAATCAGTGACGAATAAACAAGGTGTCAGGATGATGACCACAAAGGTATGATTGGCCGTTGAACGTTGTGTTTGGTGAATTATGTGGTTTTGTGGTTTCCGTTACATATTTTCTTTGTTATTATATATATATATATATATCTGTTGTCACCGTTTTTATCAATCATAAATACATCAAACTAATTTTCTTTTATCAAAAATTATGATTTTTAAATTTCATATTCTCTGATAAATTTATCAAGTTGCCATCAATCTCATGTATTTTTTTCCCGATCAAATCCAACAAAAGAATCAATGATCCGAATCAAAATAAGGCGTTGTGAATAAGATATTAATTTGCGTAACAGAGTGCAAAAAAAAAGAAAAAAAAAAACAATCAAGAGAAAGAATAAATTTTTAACTTGTTTCTTTTGGCATTATAAACTGCATGCCCCTTATCAATTATCTTGGTTCGATAAAATAATATAACGCGACCTTGGTAACCGCGAGCAAAGAGCAAAACACGACCGATAATACACAAGAAAACACAAAAAAAGATATTTCACTAAAAAAAAAAAAAAAAAAAAAAAAAAAAAAAAAAAAAAAAAAAAAAAAAATGGTGATAACAAAAAAAACTCAATCAAAACAAATAAACAAAAAATTTTTTCCAGAATCAATAATAATTATTTGAAAAAATCTACAAAGGTTTATAGTCTGCTAAATGCACTCGAGAAAAAATAAATAAAAAAGATATATCTAGTAAATATATATTCTAGGAAAGTTAGAAGTTTAAGCCCACGCAAGTTGGGGCACACGACGAGTGGACAAATTGCAGGTTAGCTCAAAAAAAAAAATAATAAGCTTCTGTTCTTGGTGGGATACAACCAAAAATCTTGGCATTTTTTAACGACGATAAATCATATAGAACCTGTATGTGTGAGTTGTAGATGATTGAAGATAAACGTGCCATGAAACTATATTTTTTTTTCTAAACGCCCACATCATGGAAATCGCCTTAATCTCGCAGTGATTTCGATGTGCAGTGTATATACCACATTCCTACATGATTCTCAAGTTTATGTATTTGTCTTTGATTCCCACATTATGTCATGAAAAAACCTGTACAATGTACAGCTCTTTTTGTCTAGCTAGTGTTCAACTCTTCTTGGATTCGTCTTCCAACTCCAGATAAGAGTCTGGTGGTTTCATTTAGGATGTTCACAAGTCAAAACATTCCATCCTCCCGCTAATAATTTAACCCCCTTCACTGGAAAATATTTATTTGTGCGTGCTTCTGTTAATATATAATCCACAATATTTTTGCGGTTCTGTGATTTTTTTTCTGTACACTTGGCCGGTGTAAAAATTTTTTTTTTCTATAACCGAACCGCGATGAGCTATACGCTCTACTAGATGCACCTAAATTTTATTACATTTTTTTCTTTCACATTTCTACCGACAGAATCACCAGTAGCTTTGAATTTTATAAATTTTTATAAAATAAAATTTTAATTGTAAATATAAAAATAAATAATAAATTAATTTATCAGTAATTCATCGACCGCATAGATGCCAATCACACGACTAAATTTCCCTCAAGTTATTTTATTATATTTTTTTTTTTTTTTTTCGTTAATTGGCACGCAACACTCGGATACGCACAATGAGTTGATTCACCATATAATACTGAAAAAATTCAGTAAATAATATATGCATAAAATATATATAATTTTTGTAGAAAAAATGTGTGTGGAAGCAACAACTGCCTTATAACCGATGTCTCTATCAAAAATTTATTTTTATACAGAAAGTAGGAAAAAAAACAAGAAATAATTTATTTTTATATTCTTAATTGAATGAACGCTTACGAGAAAATTAATTCTTGACATTAAAAATTTATGTAGCCACTATATATTTTGTAAGATATTTATCTTTTAATTATCATTAATAATAATAATAATTAAATAATTATAATTAGATTTTTTTTTTTGCCTAAATACAAAGTAACGATTAAAAAAAAAATGAAAAATCTAGTGGAGTCGTTAAAATGTTTCACTGTTAAACCAACTATATATACACTTTTATTTATTTATTTTCTATGCATTTAAAAGGTGGTAAATTTACTATACAACACTATCTTATATTTTGTTGCTCAATAAAAAAACATAAAAAAAATTTATTGCACGTGAAAGATAATTTTTTTTACTATTTAAAATTTTCAAGTTATACTAATTTTGAACAATAATAGATTATATTTTTTTATTGACTATAAATTATATTTTTTATTTTCAAAGATATAAACAAAAAAATGTACTAAATTTATTATCATTTTATTTAAAATTTAAAAACTTACCCATAAATTGCGTCTTTGTCACGTTTGTGTACATCAGGTACTGCTGATGCAGCGGCCGCTGCAGCCGCTGCAAGTACATGCTGTGGTTGATGTGATGGTGGTGGTGGATATTGTGGATGAGCTGGTGCCATTCCACCTAAATGTGGACTATGATGTAGACCAGGTACACCTCTTGTATTACCATGTGGATCATACAATCCTGCACCTCCACCACCTCCTCCTCCTCCACCGCCACCTTCGAGGTAACCACCATGCAGCCCGCCATCATCATACTGAATAAAGTAAATTTTTTTTCATTTTAATTAAAAAATAATGAATACAAAGTCAACAATAAAAACAACAATAAAATACACAAGTGCTACATCAAAATTTATCTCAACAGTTGGTGCAGATATATATGAACGAATCGCATGATGGTGCCATCAAGTATACTCAATGTACTTTAATTATTTAAATAATATATTAAAATATAAATAAACTCACTTTATAAAATAAATATATAATTAAATAAAAAAAAATTGAATAATACGTGGTTTTTTTTCTTTTTTCATTTGCAAAATTAACGCGAGAAAAATATTAACCTGGTGTTCACCTTTCCTGTTTCATTGTTTTGTGACGGGTAAGTACAGATGGCTGATGTACATAAATATTATTTTTTAAAAAATAAACTCAAACGGAAATCCCAAAGAAAATTATAAAATTTGCATAAAATAATATATATTTTTATTGTTATTATTTACATATTGTTTGTTCAATATTGTCAACCGATTAGTATATATATCATAAATTAATTTTAATAATTTAAAATAAATATTATTGTTTAAAGTGTATTACTTGTTAATTATAAATAGTAAATAAATATTTAACGTGTATCTGTGAATTGCGTGACGTTAATTGTTATTCAAATAATCACCAAGTCGTGACCTTATTATATCAGATACATGCGTCCTTAAACAATTAATAAATGATAATATATTAAAAATCCCTGACTATTTTATAATATATGCTGAAAAGAGACAGTATTATCGCGAAACAGTTCATTGAGTTTCAAGATGCTGTATGGCAATAGGAATAACTGAAAGAGAATTGCCATAAAAGTTGATCACGAACGAATGAATAAGATGAATAAAAGAAAATAAATTTAAAAAAAAAAAAAAAAAAATACACAAATACATACATACGACAGAATATAAAGAATGAAATAATAAATAAAAATGCGCAATGCGATCTCATGAAAAGTAGGGGGTCCAATTCGAAAGTGATTTGACGTTATAAGGTACTTCTGGCGCCACGTATTTATCACTGACACGTATTACATGTTTAACTCATATATTTTATATATATTTATATATATTGACATTTACGATTTTTTATAACATTATAATTTATTTTTTATTATACTTAAACATGAATAAGATAATTGTATATTTTTTATTCAAACTACTAATCACAAAACTAACCTCAAAAAACAATTTACTAGGGATTTTAAAGGAATCAAGTTGGTAAATTACTGTCTGGTGATTTTTCTTCAAGAGGGAAAGTTAAAAAAAAAATGTATTTTTACTACTTTATATCAGTGAAAGGATATTTTCTGCATCGTGTGTGATTGATGTCGACATTTAGATAAAAAAAATTTATAATATATTGATGGTTTGTTACAGGACTAGGTTATCGGGTATTTTTCTAATGAATATGTAATTCCCTATAGATATATGAGAATAATAATGTGCATCGTTTAAGCAAAAAATTTCCTGGAATATAAGGAAGTTGTCTCACGGCAAGACGTCACGTGCATTGAATTTTTTTTTTATAAAATATATATCGTGTGTGTCTGTATGTCTTGTCTGGTGTGTTTTTGGACCACGAACTTTGTTGGCTGATCAAAAATCCCTTCGGGCACATGCATTTTTAACTTTTTAACAAAAATTTTTGTTTTAATATTTGACTTTTTTTTTTTCCTTCATGGCAAATAAATAAAAAAAATTTATATATATATATATATATATATATATATAATATTGTGCTGAACATACACGCGAGCATTGAGACACGCATCATGAATTTTAACGGTTTTTTTAAAAACGAAAAAAAAAAAAATTTATAAAACGAATAAAAAAAGAAAAATCCATGAAAATATGATTTTCTAACGGTATAAATTTATACTCTATCACATGAATTAAAATAATGAAAATAATTAATTTATATATTTAATGTAAACACAAAAGTTTTATCGTTAAAATCGAATAGAATTTTTTTTTTTTTTTTTTGAATATTAATATTATTTAAAACATTTGTTTGATACATTCGACTGATTATTTTCTTAACATACTTGATTTACGACCTCGTTGATCGTCAGTTATCTCACAAACGGGGCCAAATTTTCGTCACTTTTTTTTTTTTTTTAATATATATCGTTCCTCACTATTACACTTACAACACCAGACATTTTTTTTATTTACACAACACTGAGCAAACTGATTTAATAAACTTAAAAACTAAATTATAATTATTTACTTATTATTATGTTGAGTTAATTGTTTTAAATATCAATAAGTATGTTGGATGATGATAAAAATTATTAAGCTGTTTTTATATCAAATCTTTTCTAAATGAAAATAATTTTACTGCATTTGTTTATATATAAATTAATGTGGTAACATCAATGTCTTGAGAGACAATAATAAAACTCACTTTTTCACGTTATAAATAATTTTCTATCTCATCACAACTCCAATCTTTCTAACATACAAAATATACATCTATTCTTATCATCAATCGTGATGATAAAACTTAATTTTATGATGAAAAATAAAAAAAATGTATAAATAAATAAAAAAAAATCTTTTTTTATCATACCCCGCGGTACACGAGGCCCCTTATCACAAAATAACACCATTATTTTTTTTGTGTCTCAAGTATTCTTCATATAAACTACCTAATAATGGAAAGACAAAAATTATTTCACTTCTAATATGTCAAAAATCAGATGCGACGGGCACTGACATTATTTTTTATTAAAATATTTTAATAGTAATTTTTATTATTTGTAAATTAAACGTCAAGTATTTTAATAATCAAACAATAATATTTATACGAATAATTTTAATCTGTCAAAGTCATGGATTTATTGATGATAAACAGTGTATTTTATTTATTCAATTTATTTATCTGATAAACAATTTGGACGAACTTTGCAACGTTGTGTTTGTGAAAATATAAAAGTTTACATATCAATTGTGCTATGTAATTTATAAATTTCAGAAAATTTGTTAATACAATAGATTTTATATAAAAATGTGTTAAAATAATAATTTTAAAAATATTTTTATTTATTAATAAATTCATTTAGCCCTGCAAGCTAGTCTCAGAGAAAAATAATCCTTTCAGTAATAAAACTAGACGTACAGTGTTCCGTAGGATCAGGAAATTTTTTCATCATTCGATTTCGTTCAAAATATATAGAGTTTAAAAGAATTATTTATTTGAACTTTTTATAATATACAAAACAGATTGTTCCAATTGTACATATGTCACGTATGCCTATTTATTTTGACTTTAATTTATCTCATTGAATATTTCGAATTCCCTAAATTTTTCGAAAAAACGACAAAATGTAAAATATCATAATTTATTTTGTAAATTAATTTTAATATTCAAATTTTTTATCGCGAATAAGTACCTAGTCTTATAATAGATATAAATAAACAATGAAAATTTATTGTCAATTAATTAATAAATGGCGAATAAAAGATTTCTAAAGTCGAAATCAGATATTATATGTCATAATTTTTACAAAGTTCAATACTATTTGTAGTGATCAGACAATATAGCAATAAAGACACAATCATTTCCCCAGCTGAATTGGTTTTTTTTTCTAAGATGCTAAGAAGACGACGGAATTAGATATTTGAATGTTTTTAGTTTTGAGTAATTAGTAAATATATAGAGCCGGAATAAAATTTTTGAGTCTTTTTGAGAGTTTATTAGGTATTTTATACTCGGTCAGAGACTTTTAGAGTGTTTCAGAGTGATTCTGGTGGCACAGGGAAACACTCATTTAAAAACTCTGTTTCATTAGAAGACTCAAAAATTTTATCCCGTGAAAAACAGGCGTTGTTGTTTAGAAATAAAGACTTGATTAATAACTGATCAACTTCCCAGGTAGAAACTAATGTCAAATTGACGTCAATTCTAGACTTCAGAGACGTCTTTAGACGTCAAATTGACATTAGTTTCTACCTACATTCACCGAAGAAAATTATATCCTCACTACAGTACAATATTCTCCTGATTTATAATTATGTACATTGACTTCAGTTAAAAATTGCAGAAATATAAGTAATATTTAACTGAGTATTTTATATTCTATTTCGATCAAACCTTAATTTTCTTAATTCTCGACTTTTGAGTTTTCTTTAATCAAGTAACTTTTTTATTGGCACGACCTTATATTTTTTTCAGTGTACCTGGGTTATAATCTTATTATCCGTAAAAAAAAGTACTATCTTAAAATTTGATACAACAATTATCCAGTTATACGCATATAAATTTTTAAAATCTAAATTTTATATCAAGAATCATGTACAAGATTTAATTACGAAATTATTTAAGAAAAATCCGGAAAATGCGTTTTGAAAAAGTAAACAAATCTAGAACAGTTCTTTAAATCATGGAGCTAGATTTGTAAACAAATAAGTGGAAAATATTAATAATTTGTCAGCAATCAAAATATAAATATTTATAATCTATAGAATTGTTAATAATTATAAATTTTCATAAAGAAAAACTTGTAAAGCTCCAATATCATCATATATTCTCTGAAAAAACTAACCTGAATCAAAATTCTTCAAATTTATATAGAAAAGAGTAAATTATTTTTATCAAATATACTTCTAATAAAAAATTTCTAATAATAATTATTATTTTACATTTAAAAACACATGTGTTTACACATTACAAAAATTTTTATTTAATTCTATAATTGATAGATTGTAAATAAAAATCATTCATGAATAAAATTTAATTACAATGACTCAAGTATTTTATAGAAAAACTTTGAATATGAATTTTTTCTCGTATCAAGTATTTTATACAAAAATACTTGTATAAACAAGCCGTCGGTAATTAAATGAATTTTTTTGAGTCAATTTATTCACACTTGAATGAATTTATTTACTTTTTTTCTTTTCATATAATTATTTTTTTCTTCAATTGAAAATAGTTTAAATGAATGCTTTGAAGTAAAAATTAATATAAAATAAATATTTAGAGTAAGCACTTGGGTATTTTGTTATTTTTCTAAATAATTATTTATTTATGATAATAAACATACCCTTGGCTGAGCCATGAACGCCCTGGCCGCGCCGGGGAAATCTGCGTGCTGAGCCACCGTAGCAGCTATATTTCCAACAAATAAAAACAACTATTCAAACTTCACACTATTGTTTAAACAATGTCACTTTGTCTTCACTTGGTATTTAATTATTTAAAATATATAATACGAATTGTATGTTTTTATAAACTGATCACTCCAATTTTTAAAAAAGTTTTAGTAAATAAATTTTACCCACAAAAATTAAATATTGTGTTTATTTTTTAAAATTTTAAACTTTTCGCGGTTAAATATCCGCGTTAATCTCCGCCCTCCACCCGGGGCTATTATTCCAACACTTGAATTTTTGATGCAAATTTAAAATATGCTTTATTTATTTTGTGTATTTTGTTGGAGCAACAAAATTATCATCAAATAATATTCAAATTGTTTGCGTCAGCACTTTGTCGTACATTTATTGCTCAAATTCCCATGCTTCCTCATCTTGACTTAATTTTTTTTTTCTATATTAATTTATTATTTATTTTTTTTTTGTTTTACAACTTTCTTCTTTTGATGTATAACGACAAAATAATCAACACTCGTTATCGCTTATTCAAGAAGTTATCAGACCCAGAGCAGGTATAAAGAAAATAAGAGAATTTCTTATCAGTCGTTATTTTATTTATTTATTATTTTCAATGAAATAATCACTGAGTATTTATTGAAAATTGAAAAAAAAAAATCACTAACAATAATAATAAAAAAACTTTTGTTCCGCACTGTCACTGATTGCAAAAAATAAATAAATAAATAACTAAGTAAATAATTACTTGTCAAGACCGCGATGATTAGAGACAATTATTTTTTTCTTTTTTTTTTAAATTTTTTTTCTATGGTAAAATCTCACAAAACACAAAACGAAACACGATGTCACTATATGCACAACCGATATACATCCTTTTAGCCGACGGGGGGCTTAGTTGCTGCTGGGTCTTCGTTGTAATGCTTATGAGTGGGGGTATTTGAGGGAGAGAATGAGGAGGTCACTCTCCAGGTATAGACAAAATTGTATACAAGCCACGAGGGTTTTATCTTCGTATTTTTCTCTTGTGGTATGTCGATTTTTCTTACTTATGTTTTACGCTTGTTAAATTATAATAAAAAACAATAATAAGTAAATCGACTACCTGGTAATTTTGTCGTTACCTTTGATGTTTATTATCGTGCTGATTTTTTTTTTTCAAATTTTGACTACTTATGTTAAATATCTCAACTGTTGTAGATTTTTAAATTTCTGTCTATTCTCATGTATATATCACGACTAGACTTTTTATTTAATTAAATAATTTTTTACTCTTATTTTTTATCTTGACATGTGGATACAATGATGTTGATATAAATGAATGACACACGCGATCGCGAAAACAAATTTTGTTTTTCAAAAAAAGGCGGGAGAGTACTATTTTATTTAAAAATACAAAAAAAAAAAACAATTAATTTTTCCACTTTGATTATTACGCGTCACAATTAAATACTTCTTTTACTTAGTGAATAAAAATTGATCAACACAATTGTGTGTTAATAATAAAATGATGATAATAACAATAATTAATTTTTATACAAAGTGATAAACTCATTAACACGATTGCAATTTATCATATGTATAAAAAAGAATATTTTCATATGATTTAAAAGAAAATAAAAAAAAATGTATTTATCATCCACGTTGATGCGAAATAAAAATAATATGTTTATAACATTGTTTAAAGTTTACCGAAAATCAAACGAGCGAGCGTGAAAGCGCCAAGCATTGAGACCCTGCGCCGTCCGCAGTCGTTCGCCAACTGTCAATCACCGAGGTGCACTGTCTAAGAGTGGGGATGGGGGTATACTAACCACGCCCATTACATAAAATCTAGTGCGCCGTATTGTAAACGCCTACCTACTGTGGTGCCACCATACGACACCCTGGTACAACAATGATTTCTCCGCCATCGCTTGAACCAATACAATCACAAAATTTCGTTTTCACTCGGTTCCATCTGTCCTTCGTTCAATTTTTCGTCGATCCCCACTATTTTGTTTTTCTTTTTTTCTCTCTGCATTCACCGAGCATATACATCTCTTTTTTTTTCCTAGCACATTGCCAATCACATCTACTCATCTTTCTCGCACACTGTCTATCTAACTCTTGCTTTATTATCTCTCTCTCTTTTCGCCTCTTCATCTACACCACTCTCGGAAAAAGCTTTGCATTTTTTCTCATTTTTTTCTTTCCCCTTTTTTTTTTTTTATTTTACTTTTGCTGCTTTTTTTTGCATTTTTTATTTTTTTCATTTGATTTTTGTATTTTCGTTTTTTGTCTTTCTCCCACTCTTTTTTTTTCACAAAATCCACGGACACTGTGTATATGAACGCCGCTGTCTGGCCAGCCTCGTTTGCCCGCTACCACGCAGAAGAGTCGGTGGTATTTTCTCCTCTTTTAACCTCTCTTCTTGTCTGGCGTTTTTCCATAATACATTTTCCGATCCAAACTCCCTTGCTATTCTTGCAATGTTTGTTTATTCCAATAACTATTCTCTTGAAAAATATTTTTCATATTAAATATTTTTAAATATCCCTAGACAGTGAAAATTTGAAAATTGTCGGATGAAAAGAAAAATACCTTCTTGAACAAAAAAAAACCATATTACTTTTCCAAACTTTTAAAAGCATGCAAAATCCATTTAAACTTGATAAATGTTGCAAATAAAAAGTAAAAAATTCCGTGCAATTGAGGCAACAGAAAAAAAAAAGTAAAAATAAAAAATTCCTAGATCCTAAATCAATGAGTTGTTTTACAAAATGAAAAAGTTTCTATAACTCATCATTCCACTAATTTAAAAGATCGAATAATTGTATAAATGTTAACAATAATCCTGTGCCAAGTATCCGTCGGAAGATGGTAAATAACAATGATGACACTGACGAAGGCAACTATGAATTAACTTGGCATGATAATATTTGTATGCAATATCAGTAGCCAATAACATGACACACAAACTTCACAACTTAATCCGATCATAATCATTATCAAATTTTCTTTTTTTTTTTTTTTCACAACCCACATTTGCTGTCATGTTTTGATGCTTTGAGTTGAGTGTCCTTTATAACATCCTGAATAAGGCTATATAAATAAATTGATGATGGAAAGTGTGAACGAAACAGCTGACTGTGGTGACGTATAGAAATTGGGTCGGTTATAACTCTATGTGGTTTTGGAATTTGAACTTCTATATGTGTATTCGATTCTCAATGAATTATTTCAAAATTTATGAACGATAATTCCATTTATGACAATTTTAAGAGGAAACAAAAATATATGGAAGTCTCCTAATCAAAAAAAGTGTAATTAAAATTATAAATAAGATAAAAGTAACTTGAAGTTTTCCACAAAAAAGATAATAGTTTGATTATTAACATATTTATCCAATTCATTTAATTATTCATGACAATCGCTGAATTTTCTTTGAGAAAAAAAATAGATTAATCTGATATAAATCTTTTCTGTATCATAATTGTTTCAATTATATTTGTTTAATCTATTGTTTTTTATTTTTTTTTTATTTTTTTTAATACTAAATTCAACGACACTTAATAAACCATGACTATAGCCTATACAACTTGCAAGTTAATACCATTACCCACCCTCTGTCACTTATAATACTAAGGTGTCCATAATATTACCACTTTTGTTGTTCTCCACTTAGCACTTTCAACTTTTCTTCATGCCTTTTTACACGATCCCATGTTTTTTTTCAGTGCATATACCGTCAGATATATCCCCAAAAAGCGTTCAGCGATCCACTATTTTGTACCCTGTTATTTTGATATAAATCACTAGGATTTTTGTATAAAACTTATACTGTCATATTCTTTTTAAAACTTTACCATTATTTTTAAAACTTTTCAACGGAAATTTAATAGAAAAAAATCTTATTTAAAGTCAATTGAATACATATATATAAATTAATCATGATTAATACTATTAATTCTTTGATAATTAATTTTTTATTTATATAGATGTATGAGTTTGATTTGCAGTGAATGAAAAAATAGACTCGTTCTTCCGGCGATAAAATTTATCTTAGTTTTGAACTGCAGTCTCAAACGAAATGACTTTGTTATTTTTTAATCTTTCTCAGCGACAATTTTGGTCTTTCTAATGACTCTTCAAAAAATGATTCAGTTCTTTAAAAATAACTAAAATTGACGAGTCATTAAAGGTCTTGAAAATAAAAAAATGATCAAATGATTTGGCTATTTTTTTACGAGTAATAAAAAATGACTCAAATGACTTGTTCATCAAAAAAAGACTAAAAATGACTGTTTAGAACTAAAATAAAAGCTGAAAAATTTTATCTCAGCGATTAGTTTTTTTTTGCATTTATCGACAAGTAATTGTACAGACAAAATTCCCTCGTAATATGATAATGCTCATGACTGGGGTAAATGTTCAAAATCAAGAGAGATGTATACACATGCCTTTGGGTATATTTTTATGTGTTTACCTCTGTTTTGAAATCACCACACGGAAATATGTGTGCGTATATATATAAATATACATGAATAACCGATGACTAGACACAAGGTAGTATATCAGCAAAATATATATTGAGTGTATATCGTGATTCGTCAGTATCTCAAGAGACCTGCCCCGAAGCTGATTAAAAGCATCAAATTACGTTTGTAACCCTGAGGCAATGATACTCGCACTTTATCATTATCATCTGACTGCTTGTCAAATTTTCATTCAATATGTGTGTCACAATTTTATATTGTTATTTAAAATTACAGGAAAAACTTATCCCAATATATGTTGACTTTTATTTTCTATTTTTTATATAGTTTAATGTGTAATATACTATGTACTGTGAGAATTTCACGCCTCGCTTGTTACCATCATGTCCTTAATCAGTCCCGTGAAATTACGTTTACCCGCTTGTCGATCGTTCATCCATCCGGGTCACGATATTTAAATTTTTTTATTTTATTTTTCGATGAATCTTTGATCTCTCATTATCTGTAATTTATTCATCGCATATATTTTTAACTTGAATCTTGAAATAATATATTTATAATTTTTTTTTCATATATTATTATTATTATTATATTTAAAAAAATAAAAAAACAAAATTGAATAGTGATGATGTTGTGAGTGAAAATCGAGCATGAATAAAGTGTATTGCGTTATGTTTGTACAATGTTTCGAGACAAAATTTCATACAGGGTTGGCCTATTATAATGGATGCCTAAGGGTGGATGTACTGTGATCGATCACCACCGGTGAATGTGACACCCCTAGGAGTACACATCCGCGCCCCATTAAGCCACCCTTACGGCCGACATGCGCGCACCTACCGTAAAGCGCCTAGACACTGAACCTCGAAACAGCTGAGTCCTCACCCTCTTTTGCACACAAATACATACATATATATTTTGTCGTATATATAAGAGGAACTTCAGGGAGCCTGGGACTTCTAGATGATATTCCCGGGTTTGGTTGCGCATGAAACAGTCGGTGAACTAAAGGCAATTTTCCAAGTATACCCTTTGCGATTACGACGAGTATTACATTCTTATTATTTCTCATCACATCAAGCACCACCCCACAAATTTCAATTTATATATTTAGTTATTTATTATTCTTTATATATAATATTTATTTCAATTTCTTTTTTCTTTTCATCTAATTTAAGTCATGAGATTGCATTATTGTATTTAGCCAATCAAGACACATACGTCTTGTGGTACATCGTAATGAATGGAAAATGACAGGCCACAAGAGTAGTAAAATGTCACATTTATGTCCAAGATCAAAATGTAATTTTTCATTGTGTTAACGACGCTATGAACTTTATATATATTTTTGCATTAATACGATATTGTTTCAAACATTTTAATTTATATATATGCATATTTATTACATTCAATGTCTCTATGATGTCTGAAAGATATTTACTATGTACATTTAGTTGTAATAATATAATTTAAATATATTTTTAAAAAATTACCTAGGTAGCAGCACTTGTCAGACATGCCTGAAGCAGATTTAATACTTGTTTTCTACTTGTTGTTTAATAATATACGATATAAAAATTATTTGAATATTAATTTATAAAAAGAATTGTTTTTTATTTAAAAATTTCAGACAGAATTTTTTAAATGAGTGACAGCATCTGACCAGACATGATGCATAATCGCCCCAGGGGCCTTAGGGTCGTCTTAAAGGGTATCGAAATCATCTTTTATAAAATCTTCTTTCATATATTTATTTCTTATCTAACATTTCTTTTTATTATCCTGTCACTTGTTACAATCTTTGCGTATTGCATCTCTTACTCAAAACAAATATAAAATATATTTTAACAGATAAAGATACTCGAAACTTGATGCACATATCATACTGATTGTTTCAATCAAAACCATAAAATTATAATAATATTTTTCATATTTTTCATATACATTTAATTTTTTTTTTTATTTCTCCTTTCTTCATCTCATTAACAAAAAATATAAATGAGTAAATAAAAAATATCACCGCCGACAATATACATATACATACATATATGCTTATTAAACACACAAATATATATGTTTATAAATTCATAATTTAATTTTTTAATACGTTCGATTTTTCAACGTCTAAAAAATTATTAATATTTTTTTTTTTTTATATATATTGAAAGATGAGAAAATTTTTTTTTTTTAACATACAGAATAGAATATTATGGTAACGGTATAATTCAAATTCGATGAACAAACTCATGATGGCTGAATGTCGACCATTGGGCTTCAATAATACCCATAACTGAGCTCGTCGTTGTCCCTCATTAGTGATGCAAATGCGACCAGGCGGTCCACCATTCAAAAAAATTCTCAGAGGCAAAAAAAAATAAATAAATAAATAATAAAAAAAAAAAAAAAAAAAGTTTATATATATACCATGGAGGTTCCATTACGGGGTATAACCAACGTCGTTATCCGATGCCCAAAAAATATATATACGCGCGGAGGCGGCGGCACAATTCCAGGTATAAAAGGCGCGAAGAGATGGAGGGAAAAAAAATGAGTTACATGAAAGAAAAAAATTTTAAAATATAGAATATATATATGTAAGAAAAAAAAAAAAAAAATCAAATAAAACTAATAAAAAAAATAATAATAAATAAATAAAATGGATATAAATATTTATTGTTTTTTTAATTTTTTCAAAAGAGTGAGAAAGGTGCTGTATACAGTGATGGGGTGAAAAAAAATAAAAAAATCATTTGATTATCATATAGATTCAGGTTGATTCGTTTCAAACATATACAGTGGCAGTTGTGTGGCAACGATATAGGTGCACCACCCTCTCTCTTTGTTTAATTATATACAGCACAATGTGAGGATTCAGGGGGTTGAAAGGTGGGTGGTGAGTTATTGCACTGTGCTTATCGGGACCACGCCAACTGGTCGCACTTTTCTCTATGTTTGTTGTAAATATAAATACACTATTAAAAGTATTTGTGTGTGTTTGTGTTACAATAATATACGTAAAATAAATTCAACACACAGCGCACTACTTATCGTTGAAAAATAAATAAAAAATTTTTTTTCTCTCCAAAGACGATAATCAAATATAATTTTCAACCAAATAGTTATTTATATGAATTAAAAATTAACGTCAAATAATATATATTGAAGTTTTCAAAAATATTTGACAGGCAAAACCAAGTTTATTGCAAAATAATAACTTTTTTTTTTTGAAATCGAGTGGAAACCCGCTCGATAAAACGACGAGATAATACTTTGGGATATTTATCATCCTGGTATTTATGATAGTAATATTACTATACATATTAAATTTTTTTTTTTATTTTCTATTTTTCTCTTGAGATGTGCGTGGCTATATTTGCAAAAAAATAGTGTATTTATATCGAAAAAACATTATTCAGAAGAAATGAATACACAAACGTGTGTGAAAAACTGAACTGAAATTTTTCACTTTAATAAAAATTATTTTCGTCTTATTCAAAATTATTTTTACCTTTCCAATTTATACGTTGAAATAAAATAAAAAAAAAAAAAAAAAACAAGGATATTAGTCTTGAACCGTGTTAAATAAATTTAAAAAAAAAAAAAACAGTTTTATCTTGATCTTGATGGTCCTTTTTTTTTTTTTTTTCGTAAATCACTTGTGCGGGACAAGTTGGCTTGACATCAGTCAGTCAGTCAAGTTCCGAAGACATTGAAGACAAGACGAGAAACGGAAGACACAAATACATGCCATTGGTTAAGACGTTATTGTGTTGTGAATCGACAGGCGGCTTTCGTCAGTGCGAACACCCTGCGCCCTTTGATACCGTCGGAATAAAAAATATAAAAAAAACTAAATTAAATTAAAATAAAAATTCTTTTTACGCTCGTATATATATATATGATGGTTTATAAGTCGTACTGTGTCATACAGATCCCTTTTTTTTCCCTAATGGTCCACCGATTTTTTTTTCCAGCATCTCTTCGACTGGGGATCATAACATAATAGGCTCTACACGACTATAAGCTTCCCACTATAATTCTGTACTTTTCTTCACTCACTTGCCCGCCTCACATTTCTCTCTTGACTTGAACAAAAAAAAAAATGAAAAAATTCGATGATCTTTTTAGATTTTTTAAATATTTTTTTATTTCTTTCTTGATCTTCAAGTCTGTAGATTATTAATAGAATGCAGGTAGATATGAACACGTTGCTCCGCCTTGAAAACCTCAAATTTCTAGTCAAGAAGATGTAGAAATTTTTTTTTATACACATATGCAGCATGATGGGCTTTTAGGTCTGCAATATATCTTTTTTTTTTTTTTTTTTTTTTTTTGCGCAAGTTTTTGATGACCTCCTCCACCTAGGCCTATTGTCAAATTGAATATTAAATTTATTGTTTTATTTATATTCAAAATTCACATACATTTTATTATTTTTAAATTTTTCTAGCCATATAATAGCGATATTTTATGATATATACATATATACTGTGTGAATTTTCATCATGCTTGTGCAGAAAAGATTAATCGGTTGTTTCGAAATCGACACGTTTTACTGTCTCTAGGGCATTTAGCTAGACATATTAATGCGCAGGTCAGGTCCAAGGATTTTATATGAAAACCTTGTAAATCATTTTTTTATATTATGATTATTTCTTGTTTGTTTATTTTTTTTTTGCTGTTGTTGAGACGGCAAGAAAATTCAAACGACAATGTCACTATTGAACACAATGTGATTACTACGCTTTGAGTGACGTAATGAGACCGGAACTGATTATTTCCGGTTTGTCTAATTGACGGGGCAGTGACAACCATTAAAATATATTTTTCTTTTATTTTCATACTGTGACATCTTAAGATACAATATCAAAAACGTTTCTTCTTTCTCTATAAATATTGTGAAAATAAATTTGAATAAAGATATTATTATGTTTATTGAAAATATATATTGAGTTATTTTATCAGTGATCTTATCACAGTGAAACTTATTAATATTTATCGACGTTATACTTACTTGTAAATATAACTAATTTAATTCAGAGACTAAACTATATATTGCGATAATTTGAAAATTGTTTAGTTGTTATCGTCACTGATTATATATAAACAACGTGAGTTTGTGATAAGCACACTGGAGATTTTAAACTATGTTTGAATAAAAAAATTTTATATGATTGGAATAAATTAGTTTGTTTGGGGAAATTTCTGTTGAATTGATTAATTTGGATGTACTGGTTAGTGACAATTTTGGTAACTCCAATGACTCTTCAAAGAAAATTTAGGTTAAAAACTCTGGATGACTTGTATCTAAAAATAGAAAAATAGTCTCAAAATGACTTGCTACTAGTTCGTAGGACTAATTATGGCCCTTCGATGACTAACAATAAGCTAATTCGAAGGATATTAGCCGCAAAATGATCAGTCTATTTAAATCGACAGAAGAAAAACTGTACATGAATGAAAACAAGAAAAAACATTTCACGCATTGTATAAATTATAGCTGTGAGAAAATGTTTGCCATGTTTGAATAATGTTTTTGTAAATATTATTAGTTCAAAAAATTTTCCAGGACTTGATGAACTTGATGACATTGAGGTGTAAAAATAAATTTAAAGAAATTATTTCAGGCAATTTTTATCCAAACACTCTTCATTTTTGTCCAGTGCAGTTTGAAATATTTCAAATAACTTTTTTCTTTTTCATAAGTTGCCAATGTTTCTCAAGTTTGAAGTTGTAAAAATTTCTAAAAAAAATGACTTTTTAAAATTCCAGAATAAAAAGACTTGAAGAGGGTGTAAATTAAGAAAAAGTTTCCAACTAATACATTTTGTTGAATAAATTGATATCAATAATCTTATTGAATTTTCTATAATATTTCATTATTTTTTTTGTTTTCATTTATGAAGACTAGGTGGTCTGCACATCTCTATACAGGTGTGTTTAGAGATCAAAACACGTTTGCCTCTATCCACCCCAGGTGCTTCTTTATATACCAACTGGGAATTTTTCCTTGGCCACCTTCCATCCTAGATTCGAGATATTTGGCTGGAGAAAACTAAACGTATCAGATAAATATTACGAGTGTTTTTGTTTATATTTTTTTTCCAGTGAAAAAACAGAAAAAGAGGTCGATCATGAGTTCATGCACCCGCTGAAGAAACAAGTACTGCCATCTACAAGCATACCTTAAAACAAATCTTCACTAACAGTCGGCACCAACCTGTCTTATCTTTTCGCGTACAAATTGTACGTTGTTATCATATAGTGACCTTATCACCACAACCTTTTTTAGAAAAC
This sequence comes from Aphidius colemani, assembly GCA_030523065.1. Taxonomy (NCBI): domain Eukaryota; kingdom Metazoa; phylum Arthropoda; class Insecta; order Hymenoptera; family Braconidae; genus Aphidius; species Aphidius colemani. The sequence continues at coordinate 20,571 of JAPYYR010001335.1, forward strand.
ATAAATTTTACACTGGGTATCAAACCGAACATGTTAATTCCGTCAATCACAAGAACAACCTATCGGCTCAGGATAAATAAAAAATCTACAAAATTAAATTGTATATTTAAATAAACCCATGAACAGCTAAAACCAATAACTTTTGTTTTTTAATAAACAAAACTACTTTTCACGTGTAGTTTAATATCATATTTATATTCTTCTTCGTAACGGTTTGAAAATAAAAGCTTAAAAACATGAAATCAATAAAACAGAGTAAAATTATTTTTATAATAATAATTATAATGAAGCCGAAAAAAAAAATATTATTTAATAAAACGAACATTAAAGATCAATTTATTGCGTACAAAAGATTATATTCAGCTTGCTTCTTGTACAAACTTGACAGAATGATAATTAATTTTCATTAATAATATTGTCTGTATATGAAAGAGACAATGATGTAACGATTAAGAGATTGTAATATTAACGTTGAGATTATGGAGATAATGATAAAAAAAAATTCATCACGGTCATTGAATTGTGATTTTTTATTCGAAGGGCATATTTACAGACTAATGAATTCATGTTGTTGATTATTTTTATTTTAAAATTTAATGACCTTGAAAGAGGTGATACATCCTTGTTCTTGATGGTGACAGTCTTGTTGATTATCATAGAGATTAATTAAACATTTATTTAAAAACCGTGCTGAACTTAATCCAGGATATTTTATTGACGTTAAAATAAAAGAAGAAACAAAAGGAAAAAAAAAACCACTCGCAATTGGCTTTGGGTAACGATCAGAGTGATGCAAAGCCGGTACCAGTTTAAGTACAATTACCTAATTTATCTCTTCATTTGGATAATAATTTACCCGGTTGAATCTCAAACTGTCCAGGAAACTTCTTATCGTTGGAATAACAAATGACAGTTTAAAGGAAAAAAAAAAAATATATAAAAATATAACAATAGGAAGCTTGAAAAAAATAACTTGATACATTTTTATTTTTTTTCTCATGAATGTAAATGATGCAAGTTGTGTGTTTTCAAACAATTTCTTACCCTCGATCATCGTCAATGCAGTTCAGAAGCCACTTTTATTTTTTTTTTATTTTCGAATCTGACATTGAAAAACATATTGAAAGCCTTTTTCTTGTGTGACACAAACGGTCTCTTTTGTCTGGACAAAAGTCGACAGTAGAGAGAACACAGAATAGTCAGTCTGTCTTTTACATTTTGTAAAAGTTCTATAAAAGTGCCGAGACATTTTTGCTCATCTGCATAAACATCGTCTCTCGGTAGCTAGTACCTTTTGCCGGGACCTAAAAGATCTAAAATCTTTTTCTTATATATATTATTACCATCGATACAAAACTACTCACTTTTTTTTGTTTTTATTATTTTTTTCAAAAAATACTTTGAATCCAATTTTTTTTTCCGTTTTTTTTTTATTTTTATTATTTTAAACAGTTTCACACAGTCTTAGCAAAAAAAAAAAAAAATAAATGTCATTATGTATTGACATGAATATATATTGAGACTTTTTCAATTGACTTTTCTTTTTCATTTGGTAATTTAAAATACTTTGTTACTACTATTTACAATGAATAATAGTAATAATCTAAAATGCAAAAAATAATGATTCCGGCCAGGATCGAACTGGCGGCCTTCTGCGTGTAAAGCAGATGTGATAACCACTACACCACGGAACCAGACAGATGACTATCGACTCTCCTATTTCAGTTTTTAATTGAAAATCAATTAAATAGTTAAAAAGAAAAGAAAACAATCAAAAAATTTGCTCATTTTATTAAACTATTTCTCAAAAATATTAAAAATATTTTTTTTTCTTTTTCCAATTTGTTTAAGACTCAGTTTATTTTCATTTTTTTTTGTGATTTTATAAAAATAATATGTAATTAGCTATTAATTTTTATTACCCAATTATTTCTTTCATAAAAAATAAATAAATAAATGTATTATAATAAAACACAAGTTACAAAATATATATATACGAAAAAGAATTCATAAAATCACATGCAAACAAGTCAACAGATAGCTGGAGTACGGTAGCACAACGGGGGATTATGTTTTGTTTTACAACTCGTGGTAAAACTGTCGCGTCTTACTGGCATTTTAAGCAACATTAACATGTGTTTAACCACCCAATGCATACACAATTTTAATATATATGCATTGACTTTGATACAGCTTAGAGGCGAAAAAATTTTTAAGAAAAAAAAAAAACAAAAACTTGATTATCGTTACAATCCACAATCACGTTGTTATATATCATATGTTTTATCTGCGATAACGTATACTACCGTGAAAAAACAATTAAGCTATTTATACTGGGATGTCGTCAGGGATAATAAACTTTGTTTTTTATCATTTTTTTTTTAAATTTAAAACGAGAGAAGATGATGCTAGAATCTTCATATGTATACGCAGCGTGTTTATTTTGAATACTTTATTATTAAAAATGATTAAAATTAAAATTACTCGATAATTAGACATTTTTATCACAACCCGATGACAAGTTGGGTTATTGTTACTATCTAACTTATTACCAGGATATCTCAGCTCGTGTTGCTGTTAGTGGAAATATTTTATCAATGATATTTTGCTATAAACAATCACCAAAACCAATGAAAATTGTGCTGGTCAATCTCGCAGTGAAAAAGAGCAATATTCATTTAATAAAATATTTCCACTAACAGCAACACAAGCTGAGATATCCTCAGAAATACCAACACAATAATTGTTTTATATGTTAGAAAATAACGATGTATAAGATTAGATAAGGCAATGCTTGTGATACGTGAACCAGAGATTATAAAAAATGTAATTGTTGAAGATTTTAATTTTTTTAGATTTTCTGCTATGGGTCGAAATGACAAGTTGGGTTATTACAACAATAGTATCTAACTTATTACCATATCGGACAATCAAAAAAAAAATATTGAAACTATCAGAAATTTTAAAAGTAAGAGATCTCGTCAGAAATCTCGGAGAAAATTCGGAGTAATCACGGAGAAATATTTTCATCAAAGATACCAGAATAATTTAGAAAAAAAAAGAAACAAAATTGCGACGACATACAGGCTACACTGTAAAAAATTCAAATACCATACCTTAAATTTACGGTAAAATGCTTGAAATTTTAATGCACGATACTGTATTGTAAATCAAGATACGGATTTTCCAATTTTCTAAAAAAAAGTGTAAAATTTCAAATGTTTATTGACGAAAGTATTGTTAAATTTTACGTTAATATTTGTGAAATAAGGTAAACCTATCGAAATGACTCTAGGGAGACTTGAACCGATGAACCTAACTCTAGGTTCTTTTATTTTTTAAAAATTAATAAACACATTACATTTTTGATTTGATGTCTATAATAATGAATTTTTATTTATTATTTTCCCTTTTTTTTGTTTTGATTAATTATTACTGTATAGTGTAGAATGAAATTTTAGTCAATCCCAGTGGCCTCCCTACGTACCTACTAAATTTTACTATAAACAAATTTGTTCAAGTCTCTACAGCATTTTTTACTGTAAATTTCTCTCCGTGTACTAAATTACTATACATATACAATATACATATTATTTTTTAATGTACTCGAACATATATTGAACGCAATCAACAATAAACCAACCGGATAAATTTACACTGCATAAATAAATTTACCTAGTTAATTCACTCGATGTATACAACCGGTCATATTTGATTGGTCTACACTATCTTTATAATCAGCTATTTAACAACAGATTTTTCAATACAAAAAAAAATAAAAGTTAACAGGTGTTTGTATAAGTGCAACATCACCTGTCCGATAACGATCCTAAAACTATCATCATCTCTCATGCATCTTCAAGAGATTATCGACAGCTAAGAAACATCTCACTTAACCCTTTTAATAAATTTTCTTATACATAAATACCGAATGTATTTTAAGAATTTATTTTTATACAAAGAAAAAAAAAATGTAAATGATAAACAATATATTTATATTTTTTTCTAAAAAAACTGTCAAATGAATCCTACGGGGAGAAGCAGTTTAACAATAAGACCTAGTTCTTATAGCTTCTTCGTATATAGAACCCTTTTTTTTTTTTTTTATTTCTCATTCTGACAATGATATATGTATGACTAAAAACTGCTTTCCTTCGTATAATTCTAAATTATGTGTATCCTCATCTTCTGCTGTGTTGATACCTCTGCTCCTGGGTTGAAAAAGATAATAATACAATCAGTATGACGTCAGTTGAAATCAAATTGGCAAAATTACAATTTACAATTTAAAATTCAACATTTTTTGATCATCAATAGAAGCTTGATTATTTTATTGATAATAGTTTCAATGATCATAGCTTCTTTTGATAATTGAAAATGTCAAATTTTGATTTTTTGGAATTTTCTTTTGGCATCATAGATATTAGCTCGGTGTGTTAATTCACAACGAAGACAATAAATTTAAAAAAATTCAACATAAAAAAAACGGAAAATGAAATTATAACTAAATCAAGATCATTTGTTTATTTATTTCGAGTTGCAGAATCGACTTCTTGAAATAATTTACGTTTTTCTATAAAACTACCTTTGTCAATATAAAATCATTTCGTAAAAAATTTTACGATCATCTGTTAAAAATTGAAAAAGAAAGCTTATCAATGTATTTTATTTATATAAAAACTTTAATTAATATTTAATAATAATAATCTTTTTACTATGTTATTTCAGGTTTGTAATTTTCTGGCAAATTGCCTTCAGCCAGACCATGTTAACATAAATATATAAATTAACTATGAAAATAAATGAATAAATAACATAAAAAATGATATTTGTAAAAATCAATTTGTCATCTCATCATCTTATATAATTAACAAATTAATAAATGTCAATTTTATATATAAAAATTAAAAGTTTTTTATTCCTAATTTTATTACATATACATTATTTTGTGTTGAAATTTACACTTTTTTTACATTTACATATATGTTTGAGAATCAGACCGCAACTTGGAATACAGCCTTAACAACCGAAATTACACATTCACATATATCACACACACGTACACTAACGTTGTGTTCTCACCTTAGTCTCATAGCAAGCACACGTTTTAGACTTTCAGGAAACTCAAGTACACGTAAACTCAGTTCAAATCAAAGTTCACATAATTAATATAACATTAACAAAGTACAAATTCAATACAGTTAAATATTAATCGTGTTGAAGTT
>JAPYYR010001336.1:0-16379 GCA_030523065.1 Aphidius colemani
ATCTAAAAAACCTAATTATACGTCTGCAGAACTGACAAATAACAAACGACACGACAATCACCGATAAATATCAAATGAAATTTATTATCATTAAAAACAGTGTCTAAAAATTAATCATGCATAAATAAAAACAAAAATAGAAAAAAGAAAAACAAACCAATTAATCATTTATTTATCATTTTTATTGACCGATGGTAAGGTTAATTTCTAACACACCAACAATCGGCAACTTTACGATTTTTTTTTCAACAAAAATGGCTGCCGTTTGTTGAGCAGCCAATAAACGTCCCTTCGTCGCCGTAATTTATTTTTTATTCTTATAAATTACTTACAACAAAATAACATACACACGCATACACACAAATAATAATCAACTAAAAAGAAGACGAAGGAGCAGAGAGGTGAAATCGTGGAAGTGTACGAACTACGAATTGAAAATTCTCCCGTGAGTGTGGCAAATGGCCGCCGTGTTTGTGCTGATTTGTACTTTAACAACTCGTGTTGACTTTTATCCACTGACATTGTATTAAACAGTGACATTTTAAACATCAACAATAAACAAAAAAAAATTTACAAATAATAATAATAATAACAATGTAGTGTGTGTAAAAAAAAAAAATTTTATTACAAAGAAAAAAAATTAAAAATAAAGTGAAAAAAATATACAAAAATTTCTGGAATGATAAATAAAAAAAAAAAAATATTAAAATAATTTTGAGAGAATACCTGTGAATTCAGTCTTTTTCTTTTTTTTTTTTGAAAATAAAAAATTAACACAAAAAATATAATTGTTGTATGTAATTGAAACACTTGAAATATTAACAACAAATAATTTTGTGTTGAGTGTTTATAAAAAGGTGTTAAATTGTTAAAAAACAATTGAAAAAAAATTGATTTATTGAATAATTATTTGTTTTTTTAATTTCAGTATTGTATTATATTTAAATATAAATGTCAATCTAAATGACCGGCAATGAGTATTTCGGTAATGAAATCTGTATCATCAAGTGAATTGGGCGTGGATGAGGTTATAAATGATAACAAAAAAAATATAATTAAAAAAACATTAAAATTATCAAAAAATTCATTTAACAATATTGGACGTTTTTCAAGAAGACGATTAAGAAAACGTGAAAATAATATAATTATTGATAATAATAAAATTATGGGAAATGAAATTGACAACAATGAAAGAACAAATAATCAAAATAATAATTTTTTTCAAGATAAAATTGTTTGTAATGGTAACAAAACATTTCGTAAACCAACATGGAAAAAAATGTTTACAACAATAATGCAACATGTTAAAAAATCAAACAATAATCAACAAAATATAATAAATAAAAAATTAAAAAAAGATGATATACAATCATCAAGTATAAATGACATTCGTTTGCCATCACAAAAACCATCTCATATACCAGTTGACAGTGTACCTGGTGTAATTGGTTTGAGGAATCATGGTAACACATGTTTTATAAATGCTGTATTACAATGTCTATCACACACTGATATACTTGCTGAATATTTTGTTCTTGATCAGTACAAAGCTGATCTATCAAGACGTAATAAATTAAATTCTAAAAAATATGGTACCAAAGGTGAAATAACTGAACAGCTTGCATTATTATTAAAAGCAATATGGAGCTGTCAATATGATCCTGAAATGAGTACTGCATTTAAGAGTGTTGTTGATAAATATGGTAGTCAGTATAGAGGTAATTTACAGCATGATGCACAAGAATTTTTATTATGGCTATTAGATAAAGTACACGAAGATCTAAATCAAGCTACAAAGAAAAATTACAAAATAATTAAGGTAAAATATTTTATTTAAAAACAAAAAATAAATTATTTACTTTTTTACATTTGCATGGGAAAGATTTAATTGTTTTTGCTTGTTATTGTTGTTAAAACTTAATTTTTTTTATATATTTTTTGTATCAAAAGATCGTTAAAGTTATCGTAATGAAATAAATTTTTTTTTTTTGACTTTCAAAAGGCACGATAACAAATAACGTCTTTATTTTTTTAAAGGTAAAAAAATTAGTTGTTTCTCGGTCGAGGTCTCAACCTAAATATATTTTATTTCCTTTTTTTTTATTGTTTTATTTAATTGTTGGCTTTTTTTTTTTTAACTACTTGTTCATGGTGTGTTAAATACACACAGAGATATGAGCGTGTTGTATTGTCATTGAATAACAAAATTTTTTTTTACTCAAATTTATTTTTAAAAAATAACAGACGATTATAATTTATTGTTTGAATATAATAATGTTTTATTGTAAAATTGAAAAAATATTTCATCAGATGTTTTTTTATTTTTACAAGGTTTTTTTTTGTTTGTAATTTTTTAGTATTTATTTTTTAAATAACGGAATGATTTGCCGTTAGATACTGAGACATTTAAGTACATTTTTTAAAAATATTTTTTCCCGTTCATTTAATTCGTATTACAATATTCTGGCCTATTTTTTTGCTGAACCAGGTCATTTGTCTGATTTGAGGAAAAAATAAATGTTTAATTATTGATAAACAACATAATTTGATGTTTTTTTTTATTGAAATTTATACGGCACGGTTAATTGATGATGAATAATTTCAAAGTTTATTTGTTAAAATTTTTTCATGACTATTTTATTTGTTTTATCAAAGTCAAATAAAATTTATATTTTGTTTTTTTATTTTGATAAATTATATATAAAAGCTTGTATTTAATTTTCTTGATTAGATTTTAATGATTTTTTTTTTGTATTAATGTCAAGATGACGATCGTTTATTATTACTTTTCCATTTTTTTGTGTCTCAGTTTTGATTGTGAGAGCAAATAAAAGGTAGTTTGTGTTGAGGGAGGTGATAAATACCAGTGATTATTGTTACTTTTTTAACTTACATATAATCGATAATAAATATCATATTTTTATGTAGAACATTGAACCGGTTTTTCATTTAATATCAGACTCATCAGTATCTCGTTAACAAGAAGGGTTGGATTTAATTCTTGCAATGCGTTCTATTTTTTAATTATCATTTCAACTAAAAATACCAAATTACCAATAATAAATTTGAAAAACAAATTACTATTGTAATTTTTTAAATACCAGATAATTTATTATTAATAATTTTTTATTATTTTCTCTATTTATTAAGTCCTTTTTATATGAAAAAATCACTTAAAACCTACTTTTCTTCAATTTTAAAATTTTAAAAATTTAAAAATCTAAAATTAAATTTTATCAAATCAAATTACAAGTATTTTTTAGGTTTTTTATTATAAAAAGTAAATTTATATTTATATATTTGTTACGTTCTAATAATTTTAATACTTGGTTTAAAGAAAAAAAAAAAATTTCATTTTTTTTTTTTTTTATCAATGTCGATTTCACTCAACTTTGTATGTATTTTTTAGTTAATTTTTTTTCAAATCAAAATTACCTTTAATAATATACAAAAATTTATTTATTCATTATCATGTGATATATTTTTAACAGCTTGATAATTTTATCTCTTATCAATTAATAAATTTTATAAGTTGAAAAAAAAAAAATTTCAATTTATTAAAATTTTAATTTACAAACTTAAAAAATAACATAAAAAATATATTTCGTTTTGTAAATAATACCCAGACATGATAAAAGAAGAAGAAATATATATATTTTACGGATTTTTATTTAAATAATTATCTGTATATTCGGTGATGTAGAAAAAAATTAAAAATACTAAGAAGAAAAAAAAACAGATAATTAATTCACGCATCATCGTCATCATCTGTATTTTATTTTTATAATATAATTCTATTTGCAGTACAAAGCTGTTACATGCATGAGATTATTTTATTTTTTTTATGATTATTATCGCATCTTTTTTATTTTAAATTGACTTTTCAAAAATTGTATTAAAAATAAAAGGAATTTTAGCCTTGGAGAACAGACGACGTTCACTTTGAACAATCAACAAGTTCCTCGTGTTGATCTGGTTCTGTCTCGTGTCATGAATCCAATTTGTTTAAAAATAAATAAAATAAAAACATCACTTATTGTAAATTTGACATAAAATTAATTTATATATTCTTTCAAAGTTCTTTTTCACTTTCAATATTGGATTTTAAAAATTATTAACTCACTAATTTCTCTCTCGTCTTTTCATGTTGTAAATTCACCATAAATATGAATAAATAAACATAAATATCAACTTGAATACAATAGATGGGATGTATAAAATAAAATATAAAATAAAAATTTGATATGCGTTTACAAAAAAAATAAATAAAATACGTGGGTTTCCTGATGAATCATTGAAAATGAATATTATTAACATCAAAAAACAATTGACTCATTTTATTTGTCTTGTTTTAAAATAAACAGCTTAAATATTTTTTAATCAATTGAAAAATTAAGTTAAAATATTTTTAACATCAAAAATATTTTTATGGATGTTAATAATAATTAATAACTCATTGATACATTGTATTAATGAATAATTATAATTCAAATGGATTATTGAATAATAAAATGTGGAATGATTTTAATGAGCTGTGATTCTATCATATCATGCTCGCTATTCATATGCATATCGTGTTTGTTGGCAAAGCAATATGAAACATGTCGTTTCTTATTTCTTTCACTGTGTACATGATATACATTAGGTACGTAATAATGTACCTACAAATATGATGGCCTTCATCATGATGGTATGTTGAACACGCGCGATAATCACAACAGTTGAGTGACTGCAGATCAATTAAATTATTTTTTAATTTTTATATAATATATTTTTTGATTTCCATACACTTTTAAATGCACAAAATTAAAATTTTTTTATTTTTAATGTCAATAAGATTGTTATAATAATTGTCAATTCAACGAAAAATAGAAATGAAAAAAAAAGAATTTTTCTTTTCATTTTCAAGCTTTTTTTTTTTGTTAATAATAAATTTTTTTTTTTTTTATAATTTATATTTATAATAGGAGTGCTCGAGGCACTTTCACCATTGCATATTTACAGTGAAAATATATTTTTACGGACTATGCACATGGAATCAATTATTGTTGGTCGTCGTAGAGTTTCAAAGGAAAAAAAAATATCAAAAAAAGTGTCAAATAATATATAAAGAACATTGAAACAAAAAAAAATTAATTATATTTTTATTATTAGCATAATAAAAGAATGTTAATTTAAATTCTTATTTTAGAATTCAAAATACAATTCTCCTGGTATTTCGTTTTTCAATGACAATTAGCAGCTTAAATACCTCAAAATTTCTGCTATTTTTATCAACAAATAATCAATATTTCCATGTCAATGATAAAATTTATAAAAATTAAATTGAGTATTGATTACACAAATAATAATGTTAATTAAATTTGTCAATTAAAAAAGTATGTGTGTGACTAATTAGTTAGGATTTAACATTTAAATGGTAATTAACACTCAGCTGAGAAATCCGTTGGTTAAACACACAAAGAAGTAAGAGAAAAAAATAAAGCCAATCATAAATTCCTTTTAAAAAATCAACGTAATTATTTGTAATTACTAATTGGCAATAAAATTCTAGTCACTTATCATTGTTGAGTTAAATAATAATATAAAATTTCGAAAAATAATTATTTTTTTTCGATTGAGATAGAGAAAAACTGATAGAAAAAATAATTTAAATGACATTTTTCATTGTGTAGTTATGGTTTTTTCTTTGTTAGTCTGTTTGAAGCCTTGAAAAAATAAAAATAACTGATTACTTTTATTTGTAAATTAGTAAATTTATATTGAATCCCCAAATCTGCTGATGATAATAATTCAAGGTCATTCATGCATAACATTTATGCGTCAAATGGATGGGTCATGTCATCCGATTAAGAGAAGCCATTTAATATTTATTTTTAATTAAGTAATATTGATGATTAAAATGAGCAGGGGGAATATATAATAATTCTATAAACTAATAATTAACAAGATGTTTTTTATTTATTTCATGAAATAGATGTCAGTTGATTTTAATAACAAACAAATCAACTTCCTCAAATTATTTCAAGCACCATTGTTATTCAGTCAATTGCGTAATTACAAATTGTTATTGTTTAAAGTTGATTTAAATTTTCTCTGATTATCAGCATGTTTTTTTTTTCTTCCCCACTTGGTGCCATAAATTTTATTTTTCAAGGTCAAATAATCGATTGTAATCATCATCAAACCAACATGAAATATGAGTCTCTTTTTTTTTAGACGGATGTTTTTAATAAACTACATCAAAAAAAAATAAAAATACATCGCAATATGTATTTATGAGAATAACAAAAAGAAAAATAATCAGTTGAGCACATAATATTTGTTTAAAAAAAATTATAAATGCCATTTGTGGTCACTAATTTCCTGAAAAAAAAAATGAATTATTTAATGAGTAAATTTAAATATTAAATTATTATTTTGTCTCAGTATGTCGGTCGAAAAACAAATCAATATCAATGTTAACATTATCATTTAAAAATATATATTAATTGGATAATTGTATTATTTTTTTTTAGAATTCATTTGGAAGACCTGATGAACAAGTTGCTGCTGAAACATTGGAAAATCATGTACGTTGTAATCATTCATTTGTACATGAAGTATTTCAAGCACAATTTCGTTCAAGTTTAACATGTCCAAGATGTAATCGTCAATCAAATACATTTGATCCATTTTTATGTGTATCAGTACCAGTGCCACAAAATCAACGTCAAATGAATCTTTTTATAAATGTATTATACACATCACAACAACCAAGACAAGTTAAAATTGGAATAAGTGTTAATCAATCAGCAAATGTTAAAGAACTCAGAGAAATATTAGCAAGTGATACTGGTATTGATGAAACATTTATGCTATTGACTGAAGTACATGATGAAGGTTTTCACAGGTAAATGATTATAATAATGACGAATAATTGACAAAATAAATGATAATAATTTGCTTTTTTTCTTTTTGAATTTCAGAACATTTTCAGATTGCCAGCCAGTATCAGTTATAACTGAAAATGATCCAATATATTGTATTGAATTACCACAATTAAAAGAACCAACTGAACAAGCATATATATTATTAGTATGGATAAATGTTGTAATAAAAGGTGATTTACGTGAACGTTTTGGTAGTCCATATACAATGCAAATATCACGTGAAACATCATATGAAGATTTGCAAAAATTATTATTAAAAGAAATGCATACAACACTTGCTGATAATATATTAACAACAAAACAAAATTCAGATTTATTTAATATTAGAGTTGCTGATCCAGCATCAACACCAATACAAGATTTACAACCATGTATTGATTCATGTATTGAACATCCATTATATACTGAACAAATTGAACAAGCACTTGGTTTATGTGCTGATGATTCTGGTCCACAACATGTCAAGTTAATATTAGAATGGAATGAAATTAATAAAAATAATATTATAAATGATGATAGTGATCAAATTGAAGAACATGCTAGTGTTAAACAATTAAAAAAAAATTCAGATACTGGTGGTATTGTTACACTTGAAGGATGTTTTGATTTATATACTAAAGAAGAAATATTAAGTGCTGAAGATGCATGGCATTGTCCATATTGTAATAGAAAACAAGAAGTTATTAAAAAATTAGGCTTATGGACATTACCAGATATATTAGTTATACATTTAAAACGTTTTCGTCAACAATCAAGACAACGTTCAACATCAAAATTAACAATACTCGTTGATTTTCCATTATATGGTTTTGATATGACACCACATTTAGCACATGGTAGTGTACAAACAAATCAATCAAATGTCGTTACAATTGGTGGTATTGGTTGGCCAAAAATATCACCATGGAAAAAACCAAGACAAAAAATTATTCATAATAATAACAATAATAACATTAATAGCAACAACAATAATAATGATGAAAATGTTTATGATTTATATGCAATATGTAATCATCATGGACAAGATTTACAAGGTGGTCATTATACAGCATACTGCAGAAATCCTTATGACACTCAATGGTATTGTTTTGATGATACAAGAGTTGAAACAATAAAAGATACAAATTTAATAACAAATTCAGCATACATATTATTTTATCAAAGAAGAACAAATAATTCAGCTGGTAGCTCATCAGCAGCATCAACAAGTTCTGCTGGTTCAGGATTTGATCATTGGGTATCAAAAATGCCACCATTTTATTTTAATAATAATAATACTAATAATAATAATAAAAATATTATAAATATTGGTAATAATAAACAATGTAAATCACAAGAATTATTATATCAAGATAAAATTATTGAAGAAAAAAATTTTAATAATTTCAATCGTGGCTGTAGAAATTATGCAACATTACAACCAAGTAAAAGAAGTAAATCTAATGACATTGATAATGGTGAAATTGATCATTATTCTGATGATGATGCACCAAAAAGAGAATGGGTAATTTTATAATTTTAATTTTAATATTAATTTTTATATTTTAAATTCTTTTTTTTCTATTTTTTCTTTTATAGGCATCACCAAAAGCAATGAGAAAAACTTCATCAAATACACTAATATCAAATCAACAATCTCCAGTTATTCATAATTCCACTAGTAATCCTGAAACATCGTTGATTCATGAGTCAACTTTGTAACATTCAATTTGAGCCAGATTTACAAACTCTGATTCTGGCTGGTATCAACATTGACACAATTAAATTTTCATTATTTTATTTATTTTGAAAAAAAAAATTCATATAGTTTATCTAATTATAATAATTACGAGTTATAATTTATAACATAAATAATAATATTAAAAATTGTCGTATGAAAAACTTAAAAAAACATGATTAAAATAAACGAAAAACAATATTAATTTTGCTCACAAATATTAAGATGATATAAATATAAATTTTTAATATATTGTACTAGAAAAAAAAGCCTCCAAGAATGAATATAAAAACAAATTGTATAATTATTTTATATATTAGAAATAGATTTATACTTTGATATTCCGTACTTGTCAAAGAAAAAACCCCCCCGGTATTTTAGAAATTAAAATCGTGACAATAAAACAAAAAATGTCACCGAGAAAATGAGACGAAAAAATTGTTGTACTGCACAAAGAAAATTATTAATAATTATTAACATAACTGTAAAAAAAAAATAAAGAAAATTTTACAAATTGAGAAATAATTATTAATCAATGTAACACACGATAGACTTTTTTTTTTTTTTTTTAAATGAAAAGACATCAAGTTAGAAAACAAATTAGTAACTGCTTTGTATTGTATTTGTATCACCTTTTAGTGGCCTTATGACTAAAACCAGTGAAAAGAAAAAAAATTATCTATTCAAACTTGTTACAATTTGATTAGTACTATTCAATAAAAAAAAAAATTATAAACAAACAAATCCGTAGTTATAAATAAAGAGCGAAAAAATAAAAAATTTGTTTTAAAATTTTTTTTATTATAATATTCATAAATCAGACTGTAAAAAAAATATCTTCCGGTAATAATTAATATTTTTTTTTTTCGTTTAGTAATAATAATCTTTTGAATGTTGATGATAAAAATCTTATATATGCCAAATTAATATTTAAAAAAATGATAAACTAAATGTAAAAAAATAATTGTGTGAATTGTTGATGATTTTTTTTTCATTATATATATTGTTGAATACTGTAGATCATTTTTGTCATTATAGAAAATCATTCCACAATAAATACGAGGTTTTTACAATGTTCATTAATTAATAATAAATATAATAAGGTTATATATGTAAATAAAAAAATTCATATATATAAAAAAAAAAAAGAAAAACAAAATAAGACAAATTTAAAAATCATAATTATTAAGTTATTTTTAAAGAACATTTGATGATAACTAGTCACAATGATTGTGGACAATGATAAAACATGAACTTGATATTAAATTTTTAAAAGATATATATTATATATTATATAGTATATTTAAAGATTGAAAAAAAAAAATATTAAAAATGCTAAAAAAATAAATTGACGTTAGTCCATAACACACTGAGTGAGTGTCAAATTGTTTTGAAAAAAATAAACAAATTTTTTTCACTATTCTTATAAATAATAATGATATATTAATTATTATTTATATAATATTCTCATTAAAGAACTGAGAAATATTATTACTATGTTATTGTGTGAAAAATTTAATTTATATTTTTAATTTTTATAAAATTATGGTATTTTTCTTTTCTTTTTTTTTTTTTTATTTTTTAAAAAATATATTTTGGTAATAATTATTTTTATCAAAGTTTTTTTTTGTTTAAAATAATTTGTATGTTTTTTTTTTTTGTACTTAAAAATGACAATTTTTTTTTAATTTTTGTTTTGTTAATATTATAAATGTCTTTATTAAAAATAAATTTAAAAAAAAAAAACAATAATTTCGTTGTTTTTTCATTTAAAATGTCTAAATTAAATTTTAAAATTCAGTTATCAATTAAAAAATTGAAATTACGTTTAATTTAAATGCATAGTTTTATGTATATAAATAATTTTATTGATTTAATTATTCATCAATGAGATATTTACTACAGCACTGTCATTAGAAAATAAATATATATCATATATATTATTCTCTCTCCCCCCTGCAGCTGCTGCTGCACCGTGCACACACACTGTTTTTATTTTCCGCCGAGTAAAACTGTATTCTCATTGGTTAACAAGTATTCTCTCCTCTCACCCATTTCCCCTTATTTTTATCCCCAATATCACCATCAAGTATCAACCGGCCAGTCGAGCTCCGGGCTCCAAAGTCTTTTTACCCCACAAGTGTTTATATTTTTTATTTTACATTCGTGTTTATATTAAAAACTAAAGGATTTTTTTATTTTCAACTGAAAATCCAAGGTAAGTCTCAATAATAGTCATTATTAACCAAAAAAACAAAGAAAAATCTTCATAAAAAGCCTCCAAATTAAATCAAACACATTTTTAACATAAAAGTTTTCTAAATCAGCATCTTTTGCATCGAAAACATTAATTGGCTGTTATATTTATGTTTGTTTTTTGTTTTTTTTTTAATTTTTTACTCGAATTATTAATAAAAATTATGTCCAAGGGAGATAGTGGGGGTGTATCATGTGTGTTTTTTGATTGTACATATGACAAAGATGAGATTATCCCAGGGGTAATCTCCACAACAAGACACACGTACACAAAAAAATACAAAAATACATATAAAAAATCGGAATAACGCGGCGCTCCCTCGAGAAAAAATAATAAAAAGAGATGTATTTATGTTGTTAAAAATGGAGTAAATGAGAAAGAACGAACTTTGGTGGCGCTCGTGGTTGGTGTCTTTGTATTAGTTGGGGGATCGATACACATAGTTTATGTGGACTCACCCATACATATTTATTTATTTATTTATTTTTTTTTATTTATTATTATTTATTACATATATTTTTACACATGTATGTACATTGAGGTATGCAAAAAGCATTTGGGGGATGAAAATTGGTGTCGATTTGTGAGAGAATTTTAAGGGATTATGGCGTGAATTCTTCCCCTTGCCTCCCCCCCAGCGTACCAACACCCATTTTTTGAAATATAAAAATTTTTTTTCGATATAAATAATTAAATGTAACGTAAATAATTTTATAGATGTATTTTTGAAAAAATTGATTAAAACTGAGTAAAATTGAGGCAAAAAAAATCTTTATTTATTCAGTTTTATTTTGAGATTTTAAATTATAATCGTAAAATAATTATTATTTTTATAAACATTATTTTATCGTTTTTATTATTATTTATTCATTGAGATTTTTATCAGGGCATTGGTATATAGTGTGGGCCATTTCCAGCTGTTGTGTGTAGAGACTTGAATGTAAATAAATATCGAATCGACTGGAGAGTACACTGGCCCTGTTTTGCATCCAACAAACTCACTTGAAAGGCCATTACACTCACACATTTTTAAAATTAACATACATATTAAATAATAAATATATTTGTAATATGTAAATGTTCAAAAGACTTGAAGTTGAATGATATTTTTGTTGCTTTAAAAATGGAAACACACACACACAAACACACACAGATTATTAAATGTTTTTTTGTTTTTTTTTTTTTTGTAAATTTTGGATATTTGCCAATTCACTTTCTAATTTTTTTTCATTTTTTATTATTGTCTATGTTAAAAGTACTTCCGGGTATTCGAAATTATATTTAATCAGCCATAAAATATAATAATTATACTTTTTTTTATATTTTGTAAATTCAAGTTTCTTTTGTGATTTGATGATTTTTTTCTATTATTTGTCGTTTCGTTAGTTTCATCTGGTTTTATTTTAAATTAATTTTTTTTATTTGAGGTTTTTACAGTGACATACATATACTTTTGAATAAAAAGAAATTTTTGTTTTATTTTAAATAATTTATCAAAAAAAAATTAAATGGCGAAATTTCTTGGCGAATTTTGATACGTAAATTTTATCAAAATGAGTTATAATTTTAGTGATAATATTTATTATCCATCGATTAAATAAAATTGATTTTTTTAAGTGAATATGTATAATAATGTCGGGGCTTTGTTCTTTATGCACAACTCAACAGTCATTTTATTTATCGCGTGACGATATTTTCATGTCGTTCAACATTGTATTTTATTTATTTTTTATGAAAAAAATTTCATATTTTTAACTTTTATTTTTGCTTCAAGTTATTTTTAAATATTTAAAAATTATTATACAGGCTCAAATTTAAATCACCGTAATAAAAAAATAAATAAAACTTTCTCCAGACGAAAAATCAAAGTTCTAATATTGATTTTTTGTTATTTTTTTGAAAGACTTATTGGAGTTTTTTCCTTTTTTACTCGAGTGAACCGAGACGAGTACCAATTTAGTATTCCAAAAATGTCACGTATTTTATGCTGGATTATTTTAAACTACATAAGAAAATATACATTTGTATATAATAAATGTAACATATACATGAGTTTTTTTTTTTTTTTGGTATTATTATTATTTTAGAAAGAAATAATCGAGTTAATATATCGTCAAACGTGTGCTGAACATACTGAATATTCATGGATTTTTTATAAATTTTGTACATAATTTTTGCACGTAATGAGTTACAATATTACTTGACAAAAAAAAAAGATGCTTTACACGTTAAAAAGAGAAAATATAATAATTAAAAAGAAAAGAAAAAATTATTTTTTATTCAAAATACAAAAAAAGCTTTAAAAAAATTAATAATTCATTTCAAGTTTTGACCTAATTTTTCAACAGATTTTTTTTTATCTTTTCGTTATTATCATTATTATTTAGTGTACCGGTTTATAAATTATTTCTTTTGTCTCTTTGATAATTAATTTAATTATTATTTCTCTAGTTTGAAGATAATTTAAATTTTTTTTTTTTTTATCAAAGACATGTGCGTGACGTTAACGAGATGAAAAAAAAGAGTAAATATTACGGTAGATGATGAGGAAAAAAGCATTAAATAAATATATAGATAAAATAATCGACAGGATAAAGAAAAAAAGAAATAAAAATGATCAGAACCTTGGATAGTTTATTATATTCCTAGATCATCTTATATTTCTGATATCTATTTATGTTTTTTTTATATTTTTTTTTTACTTGATTTTACGACAGGATATTTTCTTCTTCGTGTCTCATGTATTTGCTCTCTCAGAATTTTACACAACACTTTGAATTATCTCACGATTCACTTATATTATGACTCGACAATATTATTATTTATTATTATTATTTTACTCAAACACTAGATACAAACTCAAATAGAAAAGTAAATAAAAAATGGTCAAATAAAATTCAAAGTAAAAAATAGTTTTGCAGCTATTTTATTCACTCCAATTATAATAATTATTATCAGCATGTTTTTATATGTATGTTGCTGTAAAACAAATGTTTTTTTGTTGTTTAAAAATAGTATAAAGATTTAGAGTAAAAAAAAACATATTGCAATTGACAAATTGTATTTCTATATAGATAAAAATTGTTCAAGATGTCATTAAATATTTGTAGAAATAAAATATAAAAATTCATTTTGAAGTAGAAAATTTAAAATGTTTATTTCTTCTTTGTCTAGACAAATTTTTGAAGACTTATTTTTAGTTCATTCAAATAAAATTTTGATATAAAAATAAAATATTTTTATCATTTTTATTCATCACTAGTTTTTTTTTTTTTCACGTCAAATGTCAATAGATAAAATTGCCAAGATTTTTTCAATGTTTTTATATACATTACCAACTTTTCCAGTTTTTTTTCATTGTTTTATGAATAATATTTTTTGTTATCTATCTGGAAGAATTCGAATAGAAATATTTCCATTATTTATCCATTAGATGTTTTTTTTTTCATCAGACAAAAATTGAAATTAAAAAATCAAAAATAACCCTTGCGATGTTCAGAAATTATCCAATTAAAATGTCATAATTCCAAGCACTTTTTGATATTCTCTTTATAAAAATTTTAATGAATCCTCTTTCAATAACTTTTATCTCGATTTACTAAAGAGATATTATTCAGCTTCAAAAAGTTAGTAAAACAAAGAGGAAAAAAATGATAAAATTATTAGTTTTTAAATTTTTTTTTCAAAAGATAAAATGTCAGTTGAGTATAGTGATATATGACTGTGTGATTTATACATTATATAAATTTGAAAAAAAAAAAAAAAAAAACGATTAAATTCAAAAATGAGAATAACAGCAGCTGTGCAGATGTCAATTTTCCTAGTTAAGTTTTATAACTCTGGACCCATCATCAAGCAGACTCATGTCAAGCAAACAAAAAACATAAAAATATCCGATGAATAAATGTGCCAAGCAGATGTGAATAATAACTTTGTGGATATTTTATCTTTTATCCTACGACAATACTAAATTCTTCCTTATGAGTATTATCAGCAAAAAAAAAATAAAACCACCTTAAAATAGCCATGCTGTGTCAACAACATTTTCTCTGATTTACTGTTCAAATTTTCTTTTCTTTTTTTGCATTTTTCAAGTTAAAGTTAGTTTAATTTAATCAAAGAAAACATGATGAATCAAAGATTGATTAGAAACAAGATTAAAGAAATTTTTCTAAAAATTTTTATCTCACTTTTATTCAATTCAATTTTCACAATTTTATTTTCAATTTTACTCCAAATTTATCTCAGTTTATTTGACTAACAAAAAGTAGCTAAATAAATCTACAAAAAACAGAGTAAATTAGAAAAATTAATCAGATCAATTTCGAATAGATGAAAATATTTTTTGTCCAACTTTTCTTCTACATTTTCTTTCATACATTTAAACTCACTCTATTTTTCTCCAATAAATAAACAACAAAACACAAAATAAATCTTCAAAAAAATCACCAATAAACCAATTTTTTCTTCAATTTGACCAACAATAAATCCTTTATTAATCAAAATAATTATTTATATATATTTTTTTTACGTTTAATTGCTTCTGAATCATTTATTTATTATTATTTTATTTACTCGACACATATACTTCCTTTGTTGTTGATGATACTCATTTAATTTTTATTCATGATACAACGAATGTCCTATTCACGTACGTTTTTTTATGCTGATCAAAATCTTTCATCATTTTATACAATCATAATGACAATAATAATAATAAAACCAGCATTTATCCACACAACAATAAACATTTTTATTATATTAATTTACACTTGAAATATTATTGTGAAATCTCATCCTCATAACTCAATTAATATTCACTGGTTTTTGTTTAATTGCTCGATTTATTTATTTATTTTTTGACTGTCATTCATAATTAAACTGTTTTTTTCATTTTAATTTTAATATCGTCTCTTAAATCCAACTTACTTGACTAATAAAAATTTTATTATTTTGAATTAATCTTATTATTCAATAATCACAAGTGTATTTTTCATATTTTTTTCAACCCAATATTTCTAGCACAAAACGAATAAATGGAAAAAAAAAAAAAAGTTAAATCCACTCTGTGATGATTAAACAAACTTTATCTTTTTTATTATTTCTTTTTTTGTTTTTTTTTTTTTTAATGTGAAAGAAAGAAGTGAAAGAAAATTGGAAAATAAGAAGAGAAAAAAACTAGTAATTTTTTCATTTTTCAAATGTATATTTGTTTTGGCGAGAATTTTCTTTTTACAAATATCATTGTGATGAAAATTTCATAAAAATATTATATGATAAATGACCCAGTAATTGTTTTAAATAGTTAAAATGAAAAAAAAAAAAAAAAAAAAAATAAATTAAATAGTTATATAAATTAAACTGAAACTTTGATAAACGATATTAACATAATAAAAAACAAATTCTTGGCAAGTAACCCACTTTTCTCATAGTAAATAATATATATTTATAAAATTTAAAATATTAAAACTAT
>JAPYYR010001337.1:0-16022 GCA_030523065.1 Aphidius colemani
TTATTACTTTTGTCGTTTTTTCTGTTTCTAGTGTATAGTCGGTATTACAGGGCGAAAGTGGAAAAGGAAAAAGAATTTTTTATTAAACGAATGCACCCTCTAGTCTCTAGTCTTCATAGTAGGAGTATTAAATATATATGATTTACACAGCATACGATTTGCGTTTGTGTGCTTCAACACTCGCGCATGCGCATATACTATCTTGTGAACTTTTGTCGGTTTCACTTTAAAAAAACATAAACAAATAATAAGGATAAGAAATAGGATTATTTTTTAAAGTACCATGAATAAAGAAAAAAGGTGAGAAAGTTTTATATTTTATTTAATCGGTTCAAATTATATACCTATCTATATCAACACTAGATCTCGATTACGATGATGCTTTTAGGTTATATTGTTGAGCATTTGTTATGACAACAACATACTGTTATAAATTACTCCCTAAAATATAAAAATTTACTAATTGAGTAGTTATAAAAATAAGTTTTGAATTCAATTAAATCTAAAAATTTTTTTTTTTTTTTGTAGGTTTGGCCTGATATTACCAAACAAAACTCAACTGTCAGCTCCAACTGCTAAAAATATATTTTGCGATGAAGATGATTCCGATGAAAGTAATGGATTACATTCGATAGAAGTAAATTCAACAGCAGGTGCTGGGAATAATTCTCGTGTAAAAAAACAAACTCGATTGAATATTCAAAAGGCAATAGCTGATGACCCTACAATTTATCAATATGATGAAGTCTATGATGAAATGGAGCGTAAGAAAGACGAGCAAAAAACTGTGTACAAAGAGTCGAAAAAACCAAAATATGTTGCAAATCTCTTAAAAGCTGCAGAAAAACGTAGGCAAGAGTATGATCAGCGCATTGAACGAATGGTGCAAAAAGAACGTGAAGCTGAAGGTGAAAAATTTGCAGATAAGGAAAGTTTTGTGACATCAGCCTACAGACAACAATTAGAAGAACGAAAAAAATTAAACGCAGAACAAGAAAGAATTGACAGACTTGAAGAAATATGTGATGTCACAAAGCAAAAAGATATATCAGGATTTTATCGAGGACTATATGCTCAAACTATCGACAAAAAGAACGACACTGAAGATATTAAAGTAGCAGACACAAATGATAAAAATCATGACTCAAAACTGGCTGATATTGATAATGATGATATATCTTCCTCATCTTCGTGTTCTGATTCTGAAGATGTACAAAAAAAGAATATTAGCAATTCGACAAAACGAAAGAGCAGACAATATAGAAAACGTGCTGTTGAAGAAGAAGAAGCCGAGTCAACGTCAGATGAAGAACAATCTGAAAACAATCAAAAGAATATAGATAGAAATCACGAAGAAAGTGAATATAGATTTACTGAAGATACATTACCTGCTGAAAAAAAATCAAAACTTTCATTCGCCGAACCAAAAAATGAAAAAAAAGTTTCTTCCAACGAAAACACTGATGAAAAACATGATGCTTCACCTAATGTTGTTTCAGAAAGTAAATCAGAAGAGAATGACAAGTTAATTGATACTAAAAAAGAATTAGAAAATAAAGTCTCTATTTGGGAAAAAAGAACAGTTGGTGAAGTATATATTAATGCTGTTCAGAGATATCACTCTCGAAAAGCTGCTCAAGCATCTTCATAATTTATTCAATGTTAAATTATTTTAATCAAAAAAGTTGAATCGAAAAAAATTCTGTCTTGTAAATTTTTCTTGACTTTCAAATTAAGATGTAAATAGATAAGCAATAGAACAAAATATTAAGTACCAACGTAAACAAATTATTTTAAAAAACAAAAAAAAAACATCTCGTTTTTTCTTGATCTGAATTTTCTTTCAGTTTATCATGAGCATAAAATTAAATGGTTGTTTTGATCAAATAACATCATAACGAAATACCGATCCATCGTCAAAATCACTAGTAAAAAACTTAATAAAATAATAAGTTTATTCATTTTTTTGTATACATACATTGTTTTTCGTGTCAAATATTGATTTACTCGAATTTATTATTATTCTTTTTCAGAACTCAATCGTCAGCATCACAAATTTCTGTTTGATCAGTACATCAAGCTCCACTCTGATGTAGGCTCATGGTCTATTTAGGCAGTCACCCATTAAAATAATTAAG
Organism: Aphidius colemani; assembly: GCA_030523065.1. Classification (NCBI taxonomy): domain Eukaryota; kingdom Metazoa; phylum Arthropoda; class Insecta; order Hymenoptera; family Braconidae; genus Aphidius; species Aphidius colemani. The sequence continues at coordinate 2,139 of JAPYYR010001337.1, forward strand.
TATCCACATGCCCAAAAGAAAAAAGGTGTAATACAAAAAAAAAAACACTGATAAATTTTTAACATGAGACTCTTCTCGGGTATCATATTTTTATTGCTTAATTGAATCACGACGAAAATACTATAATTTATTTTGACTTTTTTTTTTCAATTTTAACATTTATTATCAACTTCTTTAAGATGTTGATTGAATGACTGGGTGATATATTATACAGATTATAAATTTGTAAGAAAATATCCTTGTTATATAATTAAGCAGCGATAATAGAGAGAAATTGTGAACTACATAATGAAATAAACGTTAACTCGTTGTTTCATAGCGATTCATGTGAATAGCATGTTTTTCCGAGTGATAAGTTTTAAATATTTGACTTAAAACAGGTGATACCTCGGGATCATTGATCCAAACACTTGTCGAAGAAGGTGTCTCTAGAATTGATAAATAGGCTAGTAACATTTTTGGATTGGTTAGGCTAAGTTGTATATGAGGATTATTCATAATTGCAGTGTAAATAGCTCCATCAGGATCAAGGCCTTCATCAAAGTCTTGAAGACTTTTTCTTCTAGCACCAAGTAGCCATTCACACGCATTATTTTGATTATTACCAGTTACTTTTAATACTTCAATGACATTTTTTTCATCAAAACCCATTTCTACAAGTGACTCTTTGATTCTTGAACTTGGTCGGAAATCTAAACGTTTGTATTCTCTAAAACTTTCTAAAAGTAAACCAACGGCTTCTATTAAATTTTCTTCTTTTTTTACATCATGTCGTGTGCCTTTGAATATATCAATACAAGTATCTTTAATTGATTTTCTACGAACTGAAGGTGCTGAGCCAGATGAACTAGGTTCGGGTAAAGTAACATTTTCTGCTTCATCAATTGATAGCAGTTCATCATCTTGATCTTCCGGATCATCTTGATGCTCAATAAGCCATTCAAGTGCCTCAGGCGCATTCATTTTTCGCAATCTAAGTGCTTTAAGAACTTTTTTTTCTGTAAAACCAATGTCCATAAGATATTTAACTGTTTTTGGATCATTTGGAGGTTTACATCGTATATCCAATTTTTCGCGTATTAACTCATAAACTTTTGTTGCTTCTGGACTGTGCATGAGAATTTTTGCCGATGCTTGAACAAGTGTTATAAGTATTTTTCTAATTTCACTTTGAAAATCAGCGGGACAATCAGTTGACGGTGTTGGTTTCGGTGGATTTGATGGTGGTAAGTGACTTGTAGCTTCAGTTATTGTTTCTAATGTTGGACCACGTAATGATTCTTCAACATTTTCTTCAATACTGAGTGTTCTTATTTTTACCATCATTATTTCATCTTTAGGTTTAACATCTTCATCATTTAATTTTTTATCATCAGTAAGATGTTTTAATTTTTCAGCATGAACAAGACGAATATTTGATTTTGAAGAATCAGAACCATAAAAACTTTCTGTTGCTATTAACTTTAATTTTTCAATAGTAAAATCTGGTTTTACTATAATTCTCATCACGTCACCTTCTAAACTAAGAAAAAGATACCATAAATATTATCTTTTAACTTATTGATTTATCAGGTTTTAAAAGTAATAATGATAATTATTATTTATTTGTTTTTTACCTTATTACATTGACGTTGAAAGTATCAGATGAACTGGCATCATTCATAAACATTTTACTATCATTTTTTTTGCTAGATAAATCATCACTGGAAGAAAGAGTCAAAGACTTCCTTTCGGATGTCTTTGAGCTTTTTCTGCTATGCCAAGCTTCGGCAATCTGCTCTCGCACCCATGGGATCATTAAACTGACCTAGAAAAAAAAAAAAAAACATTTAATACTTTAATCGAAATAGTACCAATATGAAAAATCTGTTTTTTTATTTATTTACTATTTATTATTTTTCAGCTTTTATTTAATTATAAATTGATTGCTTTATTACCTTGACTTAAATAAAAAACGTCAAAAATTTTTTGTAATCACAATTTTTTATGGCTGATGGCTATTTATCAAACTGACACTTTTATGTTTATATTTGTTATCACCCTATTTTTGTTGGCAAGATTACGGTTTCCAAGACAAAAATTTTTTTTGTTCGTTTTTCACAGTAAATTACTTCAGGATTACGGGAAAAATAAGTGAAAATTTCTTGCGCAAGCGCAAATTGGTTAAAAAATGACGCTCATTACGAAAAATCGCGATTTATCGAGAGGCACGGTAAATAGTGCCTCGTGTCAAGTGTGAGAAAAAAAAAATAAATAACACTACCGAGCCTAATATACACCGAACAGAGATAACCTCATCTTTCGCTAACTTTAAAATCAAATTTTAAAATCTATTATACATCGTATAAATATAGATAAATAACAATAAATTTCGATATATTATAACTGGAACAGATTAACCTCGTGAAAACGAAAAAAAAGTCAAATGAAAATATTCGATATCTCGAATATACTTCGTGCCAGAAAAACTTTTAATTTTCGATATATCAATTTTTTTTTGTTTTTTCTCAGATTTAATAATGGAAATCGATAAATCTCGTCAAAATGTAAAAAAAAAGTCTACATAAAAAATTCGATATCTCGAATAGTTTTCGAGTTATTGATATTCATAAAAATATTTTTTTTCATGCAGACTAAAAAATTAAAAAAATATTGTTGGCGTTACTAAGGTAGGGTAAGATGAGGTCATATATCTAGCATCCCACACTTCACACACATCGGGTTCATCTTTATCATCATCATTGTTATCATCTTCCTCGTCCTCCGGCTCTTCCAGTTTTTGGACTTTGCGAGGGAGAAGATCCTCTGAAATTCTCTCCGATTCATTTTGACAAGTTTTATCAATTGCTATTATTAAATTTGAGAAAAAACAAAAATAAATCGATATATCGAAAATTAAAAGTTTTTCAAGAAAATAATGGACACGACAGAATTTTAACCTTACACTAGTTGTATCTCATCTGTTGACCTTGTAATTCACCCTTCCTAACCTCCCTCTTTTTTTCTTCCCCTTCCCTCCCTTCCGTTCCCATCATTCATGTTAAAAAAATATCGATAACTCAAAAACTATTTGAGATATCGAAAGTTTTTATGTAAACTTTTTTACATGTTGACGAGATTCATCGATTTCAATTATTAAATCTGAGAAAAAACAAAAAAAATTGATATATCGAAAATTAAAAATTATTCTGGCGCGAAAAATATTCGAGATATCGAATATTTTTATTCGACTTTTTTTTCGTCTTGACGAGGTTATTCTGTTCCAGTTATAATATATCGAAATTTATTGTTATTTATCCATTTATACAATGTATAATAGATAAATCGTGATTTTTCGTAGAAAACGTCATATTTTAACCAATTTGCGCTCGCGCAGGAGATTTTTACTTATTTTTCCCGTAATCCTGAAGTAATTTACTGTGAAAAACGAACAAAAAAAATTTTTGTCTCGGAAACCGTAATATCTTTAGCAATCTTCATAGGGATGTGCGATAATTGAAAAATACCAATAATATTATAATTATATAATAATTTTATATTATTATAGCACTGATAATATAATATTTTCGGAAAAAAATACCCGATATTTCTTGTAAAAACTATCGGATATCGATATATCGGGACCAAAAACTATCGGCAATAATATATCGATACGTATCGATATAATATCGGCCAACTATCGCACATCCCTATCTTCATCTGTGATCTGACTAGTGACAACCGTGACAACTCCGATTGAGGGCAATTAAAAACAAATTCATTGTTATTCAAAACAAATAACAATAAAGCCATGTAATTAGCAATCAAAAATCTATTATTAGATTTATTAGGTGTACTTGACGATTCTAAAAAATTGTCAAGTATTGGTGAAAAAAAATGAACGAAAGTTCAGGATTCGGTGAATTGCAACAGTTGGTTCAAGAAGAGGAAGGTGAAGAGCCTTTGAGTCGAGGAGGTGAAGCAACACCACCATCAACACCAGCAAGATCTCATCGAGTTAGTAAAATTGTCCCTGATACTTCCTACTCTGCACCGGTAAATTTCATCAAATAAATACATCAATTGAATCAGTTAATCTTTTCGTTTTATTAATGGTAATCTATAAACAGCAACATATTTTGTGGGAAAACAATGCTCACAGCTCGCCAATTGTTAGTAAAACAAGTTCTGGTCATGCAACGACCAGTCAAGGTTCCATGATATCAGGCAAAGCTCATAACTCTTCATCAAGCCATCCAGGTAATCAATCACGATTGATTTATGTAAATGAAAAGGAAAAACAACGCCCACCTAGACCAGAACCACCGAAAATAAATAAACAACACAAAGGTATAACCAAAACATTTAATTTTGATTTTTCATTTATTGTTTATTTTTGTTTTATTATTTATATTTACAAAAAAAAAAATCTAGAAAATTTTTATTATTTTATTATTGTTTATATTTTGTTGGTTTTTGGTTATTTTTTTTCGTTTCTTTGAATCATCTCATACAGACATAGAAACACAATATCCCAAGCATCATTCATTTTTATCAGAAGTACCAGATGTACGTCGAATGGAGCAAGCTCTATTGCACTTATTGGAAGATTTTCACAGTGGTAATCTCCGTGCATTTGGTAAGAATAATTTATATTCTATTTTTTTGTAACCAGTAAATTGTATAATTAATTTTTTACTTACTTTCATCAGGAAAAGATTGCAGTATGGAGCAAATGACAGAAATTCGAGAACAACAAGAAAAACTGGCAAAATTACATTTTGAGTTGGGGCGTCAAGATGGTATTGGAGGTGAAACTGCTGGTCTTCGACAATCAAGTGCCAATACTCGACATTTGCTTGATAAACTTCAGCAGCTCAGTGTCTGTATTGAAAAATTACATAGCAAATGAACAATGAAATAATATATTGTGATACGTGTGAATAATATAATTAAACGCAATAATTTTGCACAAGTTGATGTGGACATAAAAATGATAATAATACGATAAAATATATGAGAATATACATATTTTAATAAACAACATTGGTAAATTGCCAAAAATTTACATAGAACCAATTTTCATTTTGTATACATATAATAACCACGTGTATTATTTTTTAAAAATATCACAAATTATTTTTTTTTTTCTTTTTTTTTTTTTTTTTTTTGTAACTAGAATTGATATTTTGGTTAAATTAATATTGCAAATAAATAATTTTATTAATAAGCATTGAAATTCTAGATATATTAAGCGGAGTGTCGTGAGTCTAATGCAGTCTAATGTGTAAAACCAAGTGCAAGCGCTGTAGCTGCTCGTGATTTGACAAATGGTTCATTATCTCGTAGTAACTGAAGCATTCTTGGTACATCCTGAGGTCGAGGTTGACCAAATAATCCCAAAATAAGAACTGATGTTGCTCTTACTGAAAATAATTCAGATCTAGAGTAACCATTAACAACAGCATTTCTTAATTCATCAGCTCTCTGTGGTAATTCTTGTTTGAGACAATTAATAATTTCACGATAAAATAATTCGATATTTACATCATTAGCAACAACAAGTTGAGTACGAATAAGATGTGCAAGTGGTTCTGATTGAAGAAGATTTGCTGAGCTGTAGAGAGTTTCACAAGCAGCTTTGGAAATCAAAGAATTTGGATCTTCTAGTTTTATTATTAAACAAGGAAGACAACCAAGTAAATGATCAGTAACATCATCATCTGGCGATTTAACAGATTTTAACCATCCTTTGCATATTGCACCAAGTGCACTTATTGCTGAAAGACAAACTTCCCAATTTTGTTTTTCGACAAATGGTTTTAATGCCAAAACAACTCTTGGACTAATAGGTCGTTCAGTTTTTATTGACAGTAATATACCAAGACCTTTTATTGATTCAAGAATAACATCACTACCTCCATCATCATTAGCTGGCTCTTCTAGACCATCCAGCAATGCTCTCATACAATTATCAAAATATTCTAATATTTGTTTTGTATCTAAATAAGCAATTCTTGTTAAACCAATTGTTGCTAATTTTCTAACTAATGGTGATGAATCAGTTTTTGCGTCATGCATTGTGTTTACAATTGCATCAAGCCAAATTGATCCACAATCAACTCGTCCAATAAGCTCAGCGTAAAAAGCCACGGATACGGCTCTTTGTGCTGGTATTGTACTTGTCACAAGTTTACTCAAATTATGAGCAATATTTTCAAGTACATCATTTTTATTTCCTAAACATCGTATAACAGAACGAACTGTTGATACTAAATTTTCATCAGCTTGTTTATCATTATCAGAAAATGTATCATTTAATAGACTTGATGCGACATTGATATTTACCACAGTTAATACATTTGTCAGAACAGAGTATACTTCTCTTTTTGGTGAGAGTTTGCATGCTTCTCGATTAGGAACAAAACCAAATTTAGTGCTAACTACTGATACTGGAGCATCAACACGTAACCAACCAGACATATACTTTAAAAGTATTGCAAGTAATTCAGCTAAACGTTTTTCAATAAGTACTTCACATGTTGATGATTGTAGTAAATGACGAAGAGAAACAACTGCCGATAATGATGGAAATGATGCAGTAGAAATAGTAGTATTGTTAGGCCCTTGATTTAATGAACTTTCTGAAAAAATATTATTATTTTCTAATCTATTAATTAAAAAGTCAAGTGTTTTGATGCCAAATTCTTCCTCTGAACCAAGTTCTTTCCAGCATTCCTCAGTACCACGATCTAATGGTAATGGTTGATGTAATAAATGTTCTATGACTTCATCTGAATGGTGTATTGTTAAAATTTTAATAGCCACAGCAGCTGTTCGTCGACAACTTGAATTTTCCATTTGTCTCATTTGTCCAATAATATTATCAACAAGATAAAGATCCGATCGTGGAATATCAGCTCCTCGTATACGAAATACTTGAGCTAGTCCAATTCCTGCAGCAAGACCATTTTCACCACGAAATAAAAGTCCTTCAATGAGGCCAACTGCAAGACTTACAACTTCACCAGACGAAATACGTTCACAAGCAGCTGAGGAAAGCATTTTAATTCCATTATAAAGAACATTAATATCTGTACTAATAATGGCTTTTTTTGATTCACTCAAATCTTGAGTTAAATTATTATCAGGTAGAGTTGATCGATGACGAGATCCAATACCCAGTGCCAGTGCAACACACTCAATAACAATTGGTCTCAGTGTGCATTCTTGATCAGCTGACCAAGAAAGTATTCTTCCAAGTAATTTTCCAGGCTCAAGTTTTCCACCAGGATACGTATATTTTAGAGAATGATGGTATGATTCAAGACTTGCTCGAAGAACCCGTAATGTTGTATTTCTTTCAATTGATGATTTCGATTGCATCCAAGGCATAAGTATTTCAATTAGATCTGCAAGACCATCAGCTGAGTCACTGACAATTTCACTACATATAGTTGCAAGACCACTAACAACTCGTTGCATTTGTTCAACTGGTAGTATTAAATCAACCTCAGGACTTGCTCCAATTACTTTATCGAGTACAGTGCTTAATACGGCATGTCTTTCATCAGAATTTAATGCTGGTGGAATACGTAAAAGAGATATTATTGTTGTAAGGATAGCTGGATAAATTTGAAGTGGTCGATAGCCAGTGTGAGATTGCAAAAGATTAAGTAATGTTGCAAGACTTGTTGGTCTTCCAGATAAACCACTTGAGCTTGGCAAACGGTTTAAATGTACTGCTTCACCAACTTGTTCAAGGGCAATTAACCCAGCTTCTTTTGTTGATGTTTCTTTGCATTCATTTAATTGTTTAACAATCCATGGTAAAATATGATTTTCAAGATGTGGAAACAATTGGCTTGCTTCACTTCTACGACAAATACAAGCGTAGCATTTTAAAAGACTTGCTTTTGTTGCTTCAGCACTTGCAGCTGCTTTTGAATCTCTAACAAGTCCTAATAATCTTGTGGGATTTTTTCTTTGATCTTCAACAATACAAGCATCTTCCATAAGTTCAATTATTTCTATGAAATGACGTTTTGCTGCAATTCCAATGGCTTGTGAGTATTCATTATTAAATGGATGACATTTTAACATGTAAATAAGACTGCTAAGATGTTGTTGATCGTTGGTTACAACTGCTAAATAAGGGGCAACACCAGGACTCATTGGATCACTTGCTAACTCTATCGCTAATTTTCTTGCCCAATCATCACCTTCAAGTTCAACACTTTTTTCCAAAAATTCAATCATCAGCTCTTGCCAATTTGATGATGAATTTTCATTATTTTCGATTTCAAATTTTTTTGATATTTCAAGAAGTCTAGCATCCCATTCTGATTTTAACTGATGACCTAATAGTGGAGCAGATGATCTCAAAAATATAATGACACTCAGACGATTTTTTTCATAATTCATAAGCTCAAGACATCTTGCTAAAACTTTTGTTCCAGAAAAATCTTTACATGAATATCCAAAATTGTCAGCTCGTATAATTTTTGCAGCCAAAACAGATAGCGATCGCAAAACTGGAACTGCTGATTCTGTATATATTTTATCTAGCAATGACTTTATTAATGATGGCCAAAGCCAATTTTCAGCTCCATCAACAGTTGTTGCTAGTAAAAATAATGCTTCTTCATATGCCTGTGATTCTTCGTTTGGACAATTTGGTACAGCACATTTAAGCACCATAAATTGTATAAATGAAGCTCGTTGTGATGGTAATAGAGGAAGAGTTGGATGTGCAGCTAGAGCAACAATTACACCGACTAACTGTCTAGTGCTTCCTTCACTTAAACTATTTTGTAGACTCAGAGCTATTTTTTGTAATGAAGCATCATCTTCAGGAGGAAGTGTATTAATTAAATGTCGAAGAACAACTAAAGCTCTTGCTCGCTGTGTTCCAGTTGGTACTTTGAGAAATTGAAGTAGTCTATCGAGGCCTTCTTCAGGATAAAGTACAACAATTGCACGAAAACATTGAAGAACTTCATAGTGTGTTAACAAAGCATCACGTAATGCTTCAAATGGTGTTACAATTATTAAATCAAAAAGACTGTGTTGCATAGACTCTAAAAATGGTCTTACAATTTCTCTTGTTTCTTCGTTCGTGCAATTTAAAAACATTGCAAGTACTCTTGTTGCTGCTAAACGAACATTTGGATATTTAAAGAGACCCAATAAGCTCGGTGTTAATTTAGCAGTTCTAGATGTTGCATTTTCTTCAGATAAAAGTGGCATTATTGGACACAACGCTATAAGAATACTCTCAGTCAATTTGATGTTTTTGTTTGTTTTTAACCAATAATTAGTAAGTACATCAAATATTTTTGTCATTTCTTCGACAAATGTATCTTTTCCAATACCAGGATCAGGTGCTTCATCCAAGTTCATTATATAATCATTTATTGCCTCAGCAAATTTACCAAAAACAAAACAAAAAGCTTGCTTTTGCAAATCATCATGTGCTTGAGACAGCATCGGAAGCATAACACTCAGTGTTAATTTTATAAATGGAACCATGCCAAATGGATTACACGAAGCAACCATACCCATTGCTTTAATTATTGAACATGCTGGGACAACTTTTGATTCAAATTTACTCAAAAGGCTACCCATTGCTTGGGTACAATGAATTCGACTTAATGCAATGAGTAACTGTGTTGCTTCATCTTCATAATCTTGTGTTAATGCTGTGACGGCGAGTTCAGCAACTGATGCTGCTAAATCATCATCAAGTTTTACTAATTCATCTCTACATGTTTCCATCATTATTTTAAGCACGGCAGATGCATGAGTTGAATTCATTTTTTTATGCAATTCCCAGTAATAAACTGATGCATGTATTACTACTTGAGGGTTTTCAATGGATATTTTTTTCAATGCATCTGTTACGGACTTTTTTACCTGATCATTTCTATCATCTAGAATGTCTAAAAGAGCTCCAACTACCGCTATAATTATTTTAAAAATTTAATTATTAAAGTTATACCTTAAATTTATACTTACTTAGAATAATATAAGTATTATATTTTAATTTACCTGGCAATTCAGGGTTTTCCACCTTTTCATCGCTCATATTTCGGGTTAAAATTTTTACAATTCTTTCCAGTAAAAAATTTTTAGATTAGTTTTCTATCATGTTTTTGATAGTTGCCATTTGTGGATAATCTAAAATCGATTCATCAAATATTCTATGATGAATTTAATTCAACACCAATTAAAAAAAACAAATAAAAAATAAACAGGATAACATTTTTTTATTCAACAGGTTCTATATAATTTACTCACCTCCGGTTTTTTTATTTCTACTACTTAAAAAGTGTCTTTAAACTTGGATAAATTATGAATCATGAACTGTCATGATAATAAAATGTTACGGATCATAAAATTTGACATCTGTCAGCTGTCACATAAACATCACTTACAACTTACATGTGTAACTTGAGATGAAACAAAGTATAGTTTTGTGTTACCGGTAGAGCCCATATGTTTTATACATAAAAAATATTCTGTTATGATTATTTCCATTTTTTCATATATGCAAAACGTACGGACTCTACCGGTAACACAAAACTACTTTTGTTTCACCTTAAGGGAAGTGTCCACCACATTACATTACGCGAGTGCGCAGTAAATGCGTGACATGTACAAGCCAAGGAGTTTTATAGGCCTCCATGGTACAAGCTTGCGCGGAAATCTTGCATGGTTTTTAAATTAAGTCCGAAGCATGGAGTTTTATAAGGAGGCATGGAGTTTTATTTTTGTAGACCTCCATGAACCGAAGACACACTATTTACACTATTTAATACTGGTAACGCCAATGTTGATGACAAATATCAATTGAAGACACTCATTTTCGTGTATTGTATTTTTTAAAAATAAATATCGACTATGAGAGAGGTGATATCAATTATTTTTTTGATCGTCTAAAACATTGAAAAATAGAGCAATGTATGAGTAATTAATTGAATAAATAAATAAATAAATAAGAATTAATTCAGTATTATCGAGCATTATCGTATCGTATCGTCAACATTTCACGATATTATCGTATCATCGGACGCATTATTGTGTCGGATCGTAAATGTCGTGAATATCATATATTTAACACTCCTATATTGCGCATCGCATATGCTTTCCCATAAGTGGAACGTACGATCTTCAAACGGTGCAGACAATCTCTCTGTCTTAGTCTGTTGTGGCTTCAAGCGATAGCAAGAGTGAAAATTCGGAAGAGTTCGGCTCACATGCATGCCCAATCAAATTGTGTATGTGTTATTTCTGTGTTTTACCATATGATGCATATGACGTTATTATTAACATAACATTTTATTATTAAAATATATAATGAAATAAATATATTTTTTTAAATATAAATACACGTCAATAATGAAAATAAATTCAGTTAGATTATTTTTTATACACAGCTGATCTCACGTATGAGTAAACCTGTATATGTGTTGACCTATTCCGAATGTTTCCGAATCCCCACTCTTATCATCGCCTGAAGTTACTGAAGACTGAGCCAGACAGATTGCCTGCACCGTCTCAGACTTATACAAAATCAAGCCCCATGCGCAACATAGGAGTATTAAATATATGATGAATATCGTCAAAATTAACGTCGATATTATCACTGAATATTCTTGACGATAATTTCGTTAATTTCACAAGTTTGTCGTGAATATGACGATAGTCTTTCAAATAAATGATTATTATATTTCATAAGACTAATCAATTATGATATTGTATGTTCATTTAATATTATAATGTTTATTTTGTCGTCATATTACTCAGATTTATTTTGCTGGACATGTCTATATAAAGAAATAAAAAAAAAAAATAAATAAATATGATGTTTTTGAAAAAAACAGAAACTTGGAAAAAATAAGATTGGAATTGAACCCGCGTCTTTTGCAATCCGGGCAAACGTCATGACCTCTAGACCACAGGGCTTCTTAATTTTTCCAAGTTTCAACCTGTTACCACCGACGTCCATCTATTCGTCATTTATTTTTTTTTTGAAAAAAAAAACGTCACATTTTCTATTTGATTTAAACGGTTAACTGTTGAGATTGAGTCGAACACAAAACTATGTTTTTTGTTTACTTTTAAATTGGTTGAAATAAGAATATGATTTGCTTGAGTTAGAATTTATATTTTTTCACGATATTATCACATTATCGTAATTATTGTGAACAAATTATCGTATCGTATCGTCATATCGTCACAATACCAAATTTGTATTATCGTATCGTCTATCGTTATTATCGTATCGTATCATATCGTATCGTCTATCGTGGCAACACTAATTTCAGCAACCCAGTGATTTTTGTTAAATTTGTTTTTTTTTTACAAATGAAAAAATTAATGGTCAATTAAACGTAATGCCGTAAGACAAAAATTTTTTTATTATTATGTTTTAACAATATAAAAATATCGAAAAATTTTTAAGACTTTACTCGTGTCATCTTTTTTAATTTCCAGCAAATCAATTAAGAATGTGGTATATATTTTGATTACAGTCTAGTTATCATAGAAGTGCAATAAAAAAGAGTGTCAATGCTGGTCACAAAGTATATTTGTTAAACTTTGAATGTAAAAAGTGTCGTAAGAATTTTAAAACCGAATTTCTCATCAGCTTCATATTACAATAGATTTTATTATGAGAAAATTTTTTTTACGAATTTTGTTAGTTCTAAAATTTCCTTAATTTTTTATAGATTCAAATTTGAAAAAATTCAGTAACGCACACATTCCTTGTTCAAAATTAAAAACTTTTAAAACTCCGATGAAGGAGTTTTGGGTTTCTGTTTTGGTGTCTAACAAAATATGTATAAAAAAAGGTTAAAATTGTCGGAAAAAAAAACCTGTCAAAATTAGTGTCATAATTCAAGGTTATGTTTCTTAAAAAATTAAAAATAATCTTTTATTGGATTTTCCATGCACAAAAATATCATTAAACCATGACAAAAATATAAATGAAAAAATTTTCGTTTTTTTTTCATCAAGATCAATTAATTTATGGATCCTTTAATAATTTTTACAATTTTTCATTAAATTTTTATATACAAATATTTGCTTTTTTTCATGTTTACGAGTCCTATTTTACCGATTGGAGACGTGTGATGGCAGAAATTCGAGATTAACGCATGCGCTTTAAACTTTTTCCTGAAGAAAAAAAGTTAAAAATAAAAAAAGATAATTGTTTATATTTTGGATAAATTTTGAATAAATTAATGAAAAAAAGATTTATTGGGCTCAAAAAATTTGTTAATAAATTCCTAGGAGCTAGCCTAACTTCATAAAAATAGCTAAAATCACTCCTTCATAACTATTTTTTAAGTGTAACACAAGAGGTGATAGTCATTGTTATAAACAAATTCCTTATATCTAATTAACAAATGATCTGAGCAAACTTTATGAAGAGAGAGTGGTTCTTGATATCAAGAAGGCAATCAATTTAAGACTTAAGTCAATAAAGCTTGTCAGTCGAAATTTTAAAGAGTTATACGAAATTCAAAAAAACAATAATTTTAATTATTAACAATCTTCTAATGATATTAAAAACAATTTTCTTCTTGTTTATTGTAAATTTTGTCATTTTTAATATCCTGGCGAAAAATCGCATCCACGATTTCTTTTTAGTTTCCTTAATATTCGACTTCGAAAATTATACGCCGATGATGTTTTGTTAATAATAAATTAATTAGCAATCAAAATTATTTCTAGTAAGTCCTAGATTTTAGTATTTTCATATTTTGTATAACTCTTCAAAATTTCGACTCACAATCTTTATTACGGAGGCTAGGAGCCATAGGCTCAGCCGCAGTATTGAAATTGTCGACGAAAAAAAAAAAACGTCTATAACTTTTGAACCATTCAACTTAGAGA